>JAVTVY010054868.1:0-31571 GCA_036873755.1 Hanleya hanleyi | reverse complement strand
TCCTACCTACTTGCTCTTACCAATATACTACCCTCAACGTTTCTTGTGCGTTTAGTCATAATTTTATGTTGTAACTGTTAATTTTACTCAAGGGATCCAGGACAGGAACACTTAAGGACAGGAGCGCATGAGGTTGTGAGCCCTTATGGACAAGATCCCAATGAGCTTTTTCGAGAAGTGGACACAAGCCCACAACTATATACACGTATTTTCATTGGAGAATATCGGAGAAATGCATGTGAAGAAGAATTTTAACAAATGTGACACAAACAATTTGGCACGAAACAGTTCAATAAATTATTTTAAAAAAAGATTGTTTTCGATTGATTATTAAATTTCATGAAAAAAATATATATTTTGATTCGGAATAATAATAACCAGAGAAATATATAGGAGAAACTAAGTATTTTTTCGTTGGTTTCATGTTTTGCTTTTACATGTACCATATATTTTCCAAATATCTCAATGATAAGTTGTCAGCTCATTTCCCTCTTTATATTTTTTCTTGCTTGTACTAGAAAACAAATGATTTTTTCGATTTTTTTCTTTCTTGAAATTTATTCATGAAATTTAGTAATCACCAGAAAAGGAATTCCTGTTTTTTATAATTGATGAAAACATTTTGTGCCAAATTGTTTTCTGAGAGCGTAAATTCTATTGACCTGCACTGAGAAAATAACTGTGTCGTTCTAACAAAATGTTGTGCTAAAATGGCTTCAACACAAAATGTTTTGTGTTGAAATGAACATGATTTTGTGTTGAATTCCATATATCAACACGAACTCTTGTTAAGTTCAACACACATCGGTGTTGATTGTAACCCAATTTGTGTTATTGTCAATTCAATTCAGGTGCTAAAATGGCTTCAACACAATTTTGTTGCAGTGTGTCTTTTTTCTGAGAAGGTAACTGTGTAACTTTGTCAGCAATTTTCTCCTCTTTGCCAGCGTAACTCCATCAATAAACTCTTTCTTCTTTTCTCATCTAATTGTGTAACTTCTCAACTTAGCTTGTAGACGATTCCTTTATATTCTGCATTGTTTCATCGGACATTCTCTTCAGTCCTCGTAATAACTGCGTAACTCTGGATATGTCAGATAATGTCCGGCTCCTATCTAATAACCCAGCCATGATATGTTTTGCTTTATTTGCAACTCATGGACGGCATATTTTCCCAAGGGAAACATACGAAATAGTTCTTGTGTCCTGGGCACTGTTTCCGTTAACTCTATCGAGTCATTTAGGGTATTAATCTTCTATTTGTTCAACCTAACGCCCCCGAATAAGTGTTGTGATGATTACACTAGCTTGCCCTTTGTCCAACGTGAGAACACACTCGAAGAACGAATATATAGACAAACTCGACATGATGAGGTATATATTCACTTATTGGATACTACCAGTAACTTCAGGTCGATTGGATTCATATTCAGTTTTGACTGTAATCGAATTTATTCGCCTGTCATATTTATTGAAACGAGAACAACGAACTAATTAACTCTAGCATTTTCTATATTATAGGACAGGGAGATGTATGCCTCAATGATTTGCCTGACAATACTGCGAGGGCGTTATGTCAAATAAATTGCACGTTACAATAACCTGCTTGACAGTTTATCCGAGTGCGTTATGTTTAACATAGAGCACATTAATGACCCCCGCTGTCAGATATCTTTTTTCCCCTTTATATTTCATCTGTCCGCCTTGATTGACAAGTATCTTATTCACTTTCTTCAGACCTATCTGGTGGGGGGGGGGGGGGACTAAGAAACAGCTGTGGCTAATATTAATATGAAATGGCGAAAACCTTGTCATTATATAAGGGCCGCACCGACATCCGACACACGGGTCTGATCGCCTTGTTAGGTCATACCCATCTGTCAGGACCATATTTTAGCAAATATACCAAGGTAAACTGTCATCGTGTAAATAGCAGGCCGAGTGGCTGATAAGCTCTTCATAAAAGGGAATAATATCCGATGTCTGGCTACTATCTAATAACCTACCTAGCATATCTTTTTCCTTATTTGCCACTCCGGTATGACATATTTTTCTGAAGAAAAACATATAAAAATTGACATTGTGTCCCGAGACATTATTTTTAGTTCACTTTGACAAGCCATATGCGTTATTAACGTGCTCTTTGTTCAACCTAACGCTCTAGGATAATTGTGACTATTACACTAACGTTCTCTTTGTCCAACGTAACGCGCTCGCAGAACGAATATAGACAGACCCGACATTATGAGATACATCTTGGTGTTTCGGATACTACCAGTAATTCTAGTTCGGGGCAATTATTTTTAGTGTCGATGCAATCAAATGTATTAGCTTGTCATCGCCATTGAAAAGAAGATGTCTAATTATATCATTTCTTATCTTCCAGTTTACGTAGATGTATGCCTCATTGGTTGGCTGATCATATTCGTCCCGCGAGTGCGTTAGGTCGAACAAAGCGCACGTTAGTGTAACCAGCATGTCAATTTCTCCGAGGGCGTTAGGTTGAACAAAGAGCACGTTACCGACCCCCGCTGTTGCGTCTGGCAGCTGCTCGACTTGCCCATTGTTCGAGCGCGTTACGTAGAATAAAGAGAACGTTAGCAGACCGTTAGACGTACGTTAGGAGTTTTCGAGCGCGTTTCGGAGCGTGTTAGGCCTCCCACTGAGCGCATTAATTTGAAGCGCGTTAGTCCGTTAGATCAGCCCGTTAGGAGAACCTTTAATCTGATCGGTACTGTACGGTCGTTTTAAGAATTTTCAGAATTTAAATATAATGATAGTCTCGTTTAGTAATAACAGAAGCAAATGAACTAGAAGATTGTATCATTAGATTAGGATAGCTGGACGGCACTAGCACCCGTCAAACAGCCTACACCACTAGACTCTTGCACAGTCCCTACATACGCAAGACGAAATGTAAAGGCGCCACACGGTGGACCATGGGTGTGACTAATTATGTATCTCCCGTGATGCAACACCCGGTTTTTGTTTTGAATCTGCGCGAACACATATCACATCAATCTTGCAGCGCAACTACGTCACAGCATGTGTTAAAAGCAGGAATAAGCATGATAGCCAATGCATTCTTGCCAGTATAATGTATGGATACAGATTTCTAGTTCATTTGCTTCTGGTAATAAGAATAGATGTCTTTTATCGGCTTTATTGATAATGATGTCATCATTTTCGCGGAGATATTTAATGACTGATTTACACGGGTCAGCGCTTGGAGGTTTAGAATACATGGAATACTTCTTGGTGCAATCTGTAAATAAATATACATAAATATAGATCAATATCCGCTACAGGACGAAGATTATTGTCGTACAACAGCACTTGTGTCGAGTGTCCATTGTTTTTGGATAGAGTGTTGAGCCAAAAAAGGCGAGCAATGTTGACCAAATATGATGAAATGTTTCTACTAGAACTAGATTCTAGTAAACACAATTGTAGTAATATATGATGATTGCAACAAAAAAACAGTGACACGAAGCGAGAAAGTGCGTACAAGAACCCTCGGAAAGCACCATATAAGTTCATATCACCCCACTATCCCAATACTACATTGAAGCAAACTGGTACAATGGTGCTGTCTCCTTCTATTCATAATCGGGCAATTATAAAGACACTCGACAAAGAATAGTTTAAATTAAAGATCTTACCATGCTGCTACTGGATGTAGGGTTCGGATCAAAGCTCGGGCTGATAAAACTATTTGCTGAAACGATTGCTCTATGTAGTTGGTCCTTGCATTTGTGGTATACCACCTGTCAGAGGATAGATCGTAACATGCATTAGTATAAGGTTTCCATCCCACAGCTACCCTTTCCCGTTTCAATAAATCTCTATTTCTTTTTATCTATTTCTCTTTTCGTGGCAAGGATTACGTGACGGACACACGACAATTTTCAAGAAACATATATCTGAAGCTGTGTTGGATCCCCGAGATCAATTGAAAGGTTCAAACAATTTACTACAAACAATCCGATATTCAATATTTAGCCGTCGTCCGTAAACGAATTCCCGCGTCAATAACCGAAAGACCTATTTCGTATGACAGCACCGATTCCAACTGTGTATCAAATAAAAATAATAACAACACAAGGTGGTTTCTACAAAAGAGAAGCGGTCAACAGTTTTCAATAGTGTTAGCAAGATATGAAGATGTTCTTTACTTAAAATCATAATCACTGACCATTATTCTTTACCCAAATGAATTTCCAAGTCGTTTACAGAGTGTGTATCCTAATGACGCTTTCATTGTGGTTGTGTATGTGAACATCATGGAGTTGTGAATTACATGATATTCAACGGGTCATCAGCCTAGCCCCGGGTTAAGCGGAATTAGACACAAGTTACGAAACGTAACCCAGAGATCTTGCACACTACGATCTTATTTTGATCATATCTGTAGGAATCGTAATATAAAAATGCACTATCATGTTGACACTAAAGGGAAGGTTCAATGTTTAATTGAGAAAACGAGACATTTTTGTCCTCCAATAGGTTCCCACATCTCTTAAGAACACTGCTAAGATAATTCTAACATATATTTTTTGTAGAGAGTCTTCGCATAGAGTTCTAGACAAAACTCGTACCAAATTACATTACATGATGCCATCAATGGAAAGAGCTTGTCGTGTCATTCTAATGGCTTCTCTTTGTAGATTGACTAAATTGAAGATAGATACAGACATAGATGTGTCGGACTATGCAATTTTACAAGAATCAGAAACAACAATCGAATGCGCCATTCCTCTACGTTCTCGTATTCGAAGATATTGTCTTGAATCCATCGGACAATGGTAGTCACGGAAACGAGTACGTAATGTTTGAACCATTCGTTTGATCTTCCATGGCCCAATCTAGCTGTGTTCCGTTGGAGAATGTTTTTCCTCCTTTCTGACCCCCTCCTTCAAAAAAGATTAATATATACGTTTAACACGCGAGGATAAAAAAACTTTATGCACAGATCTTCTCTCACGTGCGATAATCTATAAGGCATATGGCTTGATAGATATTTACCATGAGAATGCGGAATAACAGCCTTGTACAAGCATCTTCTCCAACTTTATCATTGATCTCCAGTAGAGATTCTAAGGCCAGGAACCAGACACTCCCATAAAGGTCTTGCTCGAATTCTTCCGCAATTTTCATTGACCGATTCTGTGTACTCAGATCCTCCAAACCCACATTCGAGCTCAAAACATTCTTCGACGCCATTTCGCTTAATCTGTAAAATGTATGTGAAACATGTTATGTTTATCATTCTTTTCAAAGACACGTGGTTATTTTCAAAGAAATTGTGTAAGTCTAACCGTGCATTTCCAAACGTTATTGTCCTAGGATACATGTTTAGTTACATTAGTGAAAACCAGAACAATTAAATGACAGATGGTCCTCTTCTCACAAGTTGTTTGTAGATGCGTAATTTTACCACTTCATTAGTGTTCATCTCTACAACTGATAGCTGCATGTTAACATAGTAACATAGTATGTAGGGTGTGTGTGTTACGGGTTAGGTGATATGGACAACAGACAGCAGAAAAAAATGATCAGAAAATATACGAGTAGAATAAACAAGAACATAGAATATCAAATAACGTAGATCCAATTTGATGTACCTGTTCCAGTAAGCTATGGATCTAAGATACGATATGATAACTTTATCGCTGATTAAAGTTCCCAGTGGGTATGAATTTTAATAAGTGAGACTGTTACAGAGGCAAATGTGAATATCATTACAGTCAAGGTATAATTTTGCTGTTGTATTCTGCATTGCTTGGTTTATTTCGTTACGTTACACATGCCTCAATTTCAGCCTTGTACCTGTATCTGGTTCCGTCGATTTGGGATGCCTTGTAGGCTCAGTGGTGGGATGGAGCAATTTATTCATACGACTCGCTACCCGAGATAATACCAACATTTGCTGGCTGTTGAAATCACTGTGACGATATATTGTACTTTGGTGAGATATTTACCTATTGGCTTTATTTATTTCAGAAGCATCCAGTAATCAAGTAACGTACAGCATGCGGATGTAAATAAATATATTCATTGATACGGTAGTACTTCTGTGTTTTTTGTTTGTCTTCTGCATTGTTCCTTCTAAAAACTGTAACTTATATTTGTAATTATGTGACTTGAGCATGAGGTCGATTTTACACAAGCGATTAAATGGATTAGGTTCAACTCATGGGTTTAGGGCTAATCGTCGAGCACAAGTTGCTATCAGTGTACCTGAAATTTGGGCGGTACCAAAGGCACATCAATCAAATGGCTAAATCTATCATGGCGTCGCCTCTAAAAGGATTACCCAGAGGACGATGATTGCTGATATAACCTTTGATGTAGGAGAACAAATGGGAATTTTCTTTTCGATTTCCACTTGTAGGCCTATATCATTCAAAATAATATAACAAGCTAGAAGTTACTCCACAGGGCCGCTTGTGTGAAAGCTCACGCTCCTTTCACTATGCAAATTCGCTAGAGAAAGGCTTGCGTTCTTGTGAACTTCACAATAAATGTCCATACATAACAGCATTGTTTAAGATGAGTGTAGCTGAAACCGTTGGCCAAATATTGTGTCTGAAGAAGAGAATCTAAGAAATAACATGAAATTTAATAAGAATTTAGGGTTCAGTCAAACATGCGCACTCAACATGGTATCTTAAGAAAGATTTACATGGTGAACTTTCAACTTCTTTGCTTATACTTAACTTCATGTATTAGTGATTGAAATTAGTCACATAAATGGTGACCTTCACCATGATGATTTCTGGCAACATAGAAAAGTGCCAAAATCGCATGTAAAAAGATATAGGAAAAAATCAAGGTGTAGGAAGGTAGAACATCAAGTTCAAATTTCAGCTGAAATTTTAGCTGTTGTCGACAGTTGTGAGGGATATACTAGGTTTATTATTTATTCCTAATTGATATTAATACTCATTTTCTATAAATGCTGGTTTTGTGGTACTTATCGGGTGACTTCCGGTAGACGAAAGGTAACGAAACCCCTTAACCCTACCGGGCCTTGGAGAGGGGGGGGGGGGACATTATGACCCTCCTACCAAACTTTTTGCGTTATCTCCGGAACAACAGGAAATTGAGAGCTGATACTCCCTGACTTTTTAGATTATCATATTGGAGTCATTTTGAGCTTATTTGCATAACCCCCCGAGCAGGGGATCATGGGTAAATTTCAAAATTTCTGCTTTTCCGCGAGGAAATGTTGGGCAAAAACTTTTTTATTTCACATTAATCCAGCTTAATCCAAGTTTCAGCTCCCTAGTTCAAGTAATAAGAAAACGAGGATGACTCAGTTGGACTGACGATATGGGGATATTTTTCCTATTAATTGTTGAACAACGAAGCTATGAGAATAACTTGACGAAAATACACACAGTTCTGAAATATCGGTTGTCGGATTAATCACCCGAACAAATGACCACCATGTACGATTATTCCTTTGTCTATACTGACAAAGATACAGTCTTCTTATAAAATAATTCTACACATTACACGGAGTTTACGCACCGCGAAGCAAGCATCTTAGTTTCCTCGTCCTTCTTCCGTACATCTTCCTCAAGCAGTTTGATATTTGCACTACTTTCAGATAGTTGACATTCCAGGGATTGTATTTTGGCTTTCAAACTTGAAACATTTCTCGATGCCGATTCGCGATATCTGTAAAAAGATGCAAGGAACATGATTTTATCATTGCTTTTGTTTACCCAAACAGACAGCATTCACCGAAAATAATAATAATTCACCGTATTCATAAAATACGACTTGTCTCTGTTTGTAATTTTTTACAGCATGAAAACAAGATTGTATTACAGTCAGTTACATTTGTTTTTGCAAAAATAGAAAACGAATAAATAAAAAAATAAAAATCGCATCATCGGATATTTTTTAATTTGAAAGCCCTTGATTGGTTAATTGAAATTTTTAAATGGAAATCAGGCATTTTCATTGGTTTGTGGAGACAAATGGAAGAAAATCCAGCCAATTAATGGGTTTGTATAAACGTTCATTTCAGTTAGTTTGGGTGTCGGGGGCATCAATTCAGAACACGCTACACGTTTTCTAGCGATAATGCCAATATTCACTGGCCATTGAAACAACTGTAATGATACAGAGGGAGATAATTTGGTTATTTGCTATACATGTTAGTGAATTTTGGGAGAAAAAAACTAAAACACGGCATAGATACACACGTCAAGGTATTTTTTGATACTAATTTTTGCGTTTTCTGTTTGTCTGCATTCTTTCTCCTCAAACACTGTTCCGTGTATTTATAAATACTTACACGTGACCAAGCATGAGACCAAATTCAGATCAATAAAATCTTCTGTCCGTCACGAACATGACGAAGCAGTTCGGAAGAGCACGTTGGTTTCACTATCCCAGTTCCATAGATAAGGCTATCTGGTGAACTTATAAATACGTTCGTATGAAGCAGCGTTATATGAAAGATGTCGAAATTTGGTCTATATTGCTGATGTGTTGATGTTCACATTCGGGTCATCCTTAGGTCAACATCATCCCCGAGTGAACTTGACATAGAGAGCCTTTTATGACAGTATTGTTTCAAAATTCTACATAGCTCAATTGATTCCTTTTATATTGTGGTCATGCTGCTAATTCACATTTTGACCGATGTGACCTTTGAAAATAGGTCAACGTTCTTTCAGGACGAACTAGAGGCAGTTCTGTGCCAAAGATCAGGATTCCAGCTCATGTACTCATTAAATATTGTTTTCGCATTTGTGACATTTAAAAATAGCTCATTGTGACAAGCCCGGAGTAGAGGTCCTCACAAAGAGAGAACATTGTGCTAAAGACTCCGTCTCTAACTCTCTTCGTTATTGAGATATCATGTTCCAAACAAAAGTGAAGCACTGACGGACGTTACCAAGGACGGAAGAACGGGGGGATATACACTCTCAGAAATATTCAGGGAATAATCCTGAATAGATCAGGCTGTACATCCACAACTCAATTTCAGGGATTTTACCTGAAATCCAGGGATAATTTCCTGAATTTCAGGAAAATGATCCCTGAATGAGTGGATATTCCCTGAAATTCAGGCAAATTTACCACCCTGATTAGTATGTTCCCGACCCTATTCAGGTACGTAAAATCCCCTAAAATTCAGGTAATTAGCTTTAATTCATGGATGATATACCTGAATTTCAGGAAATTATTCCTGAATTTCAGGTGAAATCCCTGAAATTGAGTTGTGGATGTGCAGCCTGGTCTATTCAGGATTATTCCCTGAATATTTCTGAGAGTGTAACAAAGGCAGGTTTGTCCAAACAGGAACCCAATTTGTTGAGGGATCCTCGGTGGCCGAGTGGTCTCAGGCGCTTCGCTGGTTCTCTCCGTGTATTCCGGCACCCTCCGCCAACCAAACTGGCTGTCACTATATGAGTGAAACAACCTTGAGTGTGACAGTAAGCCAAATCCCCCTCAGTTTGTTGAATTGCTTGTCGTTTCATAAAAGTGAGCCTTAATTTTCAAACGTTTATTTTACTAGATGGTTCAGATTTTCTATTAAATTATTAACTTTCCCGAGCAGTAAACCCCTTCAGCAAAATATCTGTATCTTTTGAAAATTGGCCCATTCGCGCGTAATATTGATAAGACCGATGAAAATTCTGTAACTATTTCGATGTACATATCGATAAAACTATCGTTCACCTGATTGATTATTCGAACACCATATATTGTAGGTTATTTCAGAATCTACTGGCAAAGCCATCGCTTTAATACAATTATTGTAGACATTTAATCTATACCTCCGTAGTTCTTCCTGAAGCCCTTTGATGTTTTCACTACTTTCTGATAGTTGACGTTCTAGGTTCTGTAGTTTGGATTGTCTGTGATCTGGGCGAAAAACTCTGGTTCTCTCCTGGGCTGTTGAGGCGTAGGTCATATGTGAACGATACTGTATATAAGTAGATTATACTATGATATAGCCAGAAGATTAGCCAAAAAAATCTAGCCTGTCATCTCCGATAATCCCGACAAATAAGATAAGCCTAAATAAGATGATCCCGACAAATAAGATAAGCCTAAATAAGATGATCCCGACAAATGCAAGAGGTTCTGACAGCATTGCTCATCACATCAATAACGCGGATAACACCTTAGGTTAAATAGTTTAGATTTAAACTGTCATGGATAATATATCTTCTTCTGGTTCCAACATAAGATCATTGTACAAAATGTACCTGTTAAAATGAAGCTGCTCATTAAACATGAACTAATTGTCTCATTATTTAGACGTGTCTTACCGGGAGTTGTTCGGTATTATGGCGCGGGGAAGCATCTGTCGGCATTAGGTCGAGCGGAGACTGTGGCGCGTGTGAGACAGTGCGCTCGCTTGCTGCAGTTTCGGCCATATATCTTGTCCTTCGACCGCCCTGAATTAATTCGAAAGAAAATAACATATATTTACACACAAAAAGTAACGCACATGGTGTGAATATTGGCCGGCTGTTTCACTCATTTCAAACTATCAACTGGAAAATGTCTTCATCCATTGCAATTTCTGACCAAATGTATCTCAGCAGAACATCGACAGAAAGCCGTCACCCCCATATAACACCTACATTGATTATAAGTAGAAACTATCGGCGGTTAAAAAGGAGAAAAAATGTTTTTGAACAGCTCGATAAAATTGCAGGACTCGGGATGATATTTCGTTTTATTATATACTTGGCGATGAGATAGTGAAAATTATCAATCAAATAAAAGCGATATTTTCACGGAGTGATGATATGAAAAATATCATCACTGTGATGATATGGAAAATGACGTCACAGCGCACAAATACATGTCACCGTGGTCACAGTGATGAGGCAATTGACCGAACCTCCATAAGGTTTATGCGCCAAAGAAAAACAAGCTAAATATCTGGGAAGATTTGTATGTTATTATGCCTTATGATGACCACATTTTGACAGGAAATAAAACACAAATAAGGGCAATGGCGATAATGGGACCGACTCGTCACGTACGCGTGCACCTGAACATGCGCGACGTGACTGCAGTTTGGCCAGAGGCAGTGCAGAGTGCAACACCAACTCAGCGCGGAAAATAAAACACATTCCTCAATTGAAGGCTCGAAATTGGGGTCATATCATGAAAATGTCGCACCAAAGTTGACGAGAAAACATGAAAAACAACTTAATTCAACGACAGTGAACTCTTGTCAGTGAGTATTCATTAAGAATCGGCAAAAATCACAATGATAACTCCGCAGGCTCTCGCCACCGTCGAAGCTCCACACAACAACCACGCACGACCGGTAAATCTAAATCTGTAGTTTGGATTGTCTGTGATCTGGGCGAAAAACTCTGGTTCTCTCCTGGGCTGCTGAGGCGTAGGTCATATGTGAACGATACTGTAGATAAGTAGATATACTATGATATAGCCAGAAAATAGAAGATTGGCCAAGCCTGTCATCTCCGATAATCCCGACAAATAAGACAAACCTAAATAAGATGACCCCGACAAATAAGTTAAGCCTAAATAAGATGGTCCCGACAAATGCAAGAGGTTCTGACAGCATTGCTCATCACATCAATAACGTGTTAAATAGTTTAGATTTAAACTGGCATGGATAATATATCTTCTTCTGGTTCCCACATAAGATCATTGTACAAAATGTACCTGTTAAAATGAAGCTGTTCATTAAACATGAACTAATTGTCTCATTATTTAGACGTGTCTTACCGGAAGTTGTTGGGTATTATGGCGCGGGGAAGCATCTGTCGGCATTAGGTCGAGCGGAGACTGTGGCGCGTGTGAGACAGTGCGCTCGCTTGCTGCAGTTTCGGCCATATATCTTGTCCTTCGATCGCCCTGAATTAATTCGAAAGAAAATAACATATATTTACACACAAAAAGTAACGCACATGGTGTGAATATTGGCCGGCTGTTTCACTCATTTCAAACTATCAACTGGAAAATGTCTTCATCCATTGCAATTTCTGACCAAATGTATCTCAGCTGAACATCGCCAGAAAGCTGTCACCCCCATATAACACCTACGTTGACTATACGTAGAAACTATCGGCGGTAAAAAAAGGGATGCAAAAAAATTGTTTTTGAACAGCCCGATAAAATTGCAGGACTGAGGATGATATTTCGTTGTACCAAGTTTCTGCGGCACTTCATTACTGCTTTGATACTATTGAAAGGGGATGGACAAATGTACAATTTAATTGTAACGATTTATTATCTCAGATGTATGTCTTATTTTTTTCACAAAACGTGCATGTCGTGCACCCGGGGCAGACTGGGACACTTTTGCAGGGGCGCCCGGAGACCATAGTCATCAAATGGTGAAATTTATTTTCATCATAAAATGTTATTAAAGGGCATTATTCCTGTCCTAGATGGTGGTAATTTCTAACATTTAATCGGATTTTATGAGTTTTACTAACAATTTCAAAGGTAGATGCTTCTGTTGGAATGGGAATCACACAAAATAATTTTTTCTTCAAATTTCGCATGTCTAAACTCTTGTGAAAAATAACATATGCTTTATTTAAAATGAAGTTTGATTATTGCCTCCATTGCACCCCAGTGGCTGTCCCAGTGAGCCCAATACCTGGGGCACACTGGGACACTTTTTCATTTTTTAAAATGTAATTCTGGAAAAAGAAGTATAATAGAAATTTTACATTTTCTTTGCATGATTATGTCATACTTATATATTATGTTAGAACTAGATTTAAAAACTGAAAAATGTTCTATGTTACCGCAATCTCCTTTGAGACTTTGTATACTTTGAGTTTCAACACAGACTCACTGTTCCAATGTGCATGTTTCACCAAAATCCGGGAAATTAAATGCAAAGAATCAAATTGACTTGACAGATATGAGTTACCATCTTCCCGATTTTGGTGAAACATGCACATTGGAACAGTGAGTCTGTGTTGAAACTCAAAGTATACACACCTTGAGCTTGAATCAAGCATTGGAAAGTGCATACACAGTTTGAAATATATGTAATAAGGCAGTTTGACGTCACTGGACATAAATATGATCACAACAGACTACCATAGAATACCATGCTTTATTTGCAGTTTACTCTGTATAATGAAATCGTTAAAAACTTACAATAAGTATTTTGCGACACTGTTTGCAATGGTCTTTCATTTGATGGAAACTTTACCTGAGGGTTTATGATCACTTTAAGTTTCTCATTCTGAGTTTCAAGATTCCACATCAGTTTTTTATGGAAATAGACATAATTCCGAGCATAACAGACATAATTCCACGTATAAATATGTAATGCACAAAGCTTTCGACTCTTATGCCGAATCTTTTATAAAGTGATAAGTTGAATTTCATAAAATGTACGGACAGTTTGCAAGTCTCCAATGATGAACAAATCGTGTGCATATATACGTGGGTGTAGCTCAGAAGTTTGTTTATTAGGATAATGAAATAATCCAGGTATGAGCCTCAAACATTATATCACAAGTATTATAATATTATTAGAGGATTCAGTTCAGTAGAATCATGACAATATCCACTTTGTTTGCCACTCATTTGTCACCAGTACCATCTTCACCATGGCCGTTATTGTAATGAAGTATTCCTGTTCACGAAGACCGCGATTTACATAGAGTTTAAAACCTAACTTAATAGATCAATGAGTTAAGAGGCCGCCACATTAGAAACTGAGATGCACGATTTTTTAACTGTAGCCATGAGCTAGGCCTCATTTTACTTTTCAGTATGACGTTAACTATTTTAACGTTGACACACATGGAATACGCCGTATTGCACATTGCAATGTTAACTCAACAAAATAACATCAATAGATGACTAGTTAACGGCGGGGACATCAAAATCAATCGGCAAAAACTGTGCTCCAAATAAATTGCTAAATGTTACTAAAGAATTCACCACGATTGTCAGTGGGGTATATGCTCATACAGAAGTTATAGGCCTAATGCCAATATCACAAAGAGGGAAAAGAAATGTCGATAGGTTGCATATTAGTCCGTAGAATCTTATAAATGTATCACTCAGAGTATGGTAATCTGAAAGACCAGAAACCAGTGACTCAGATATATTACAAACCTGTCGATCCGACGATGTTTCCAGGTTAAACTGGCCATCAGGCCTCTTGGTTGAACTTTTCTTCTTTTTGGAAGCGAAAAACCTCTTGGACGACATGACCAAAATAACACTGAAAGAGTTTGAATGAGATCATCAAGGTGGAGACAAATGCTGTGAGCCATTTAATGTTCTGGCAAAAGTAAAATCCTGTGCGAGAAAGCATACATATTGCAATGTATTTCACATCATAACGCGTTCATTAGAGCAGTTACCAAGTGCTGATGGGCTAGACAAGTATGCAGACTCATCCGGGATATCACTGTTCAAAATGGCCTATATGACTCTGTGCTGTTGGTATATTGCGCTACCAAATATTATAAAAAATGTGACCTTATTGTCTTTTTTTTGGCGATATGGCCCCACTGTCACGCTAAATTGCCAAACAAGAGGGACCAGTTTCCGCCTACATCGGTCCCTCCAAAAATCATTTATGTGAAATAAAAAATGGCTATATCATTAAAAATCATTGAAAGTATAATTCTCTAGTAAGGTTCCATCTTATTCATACTATTTATTATGTGTAATATTTGTCCACTGTTTATTAGCCCCAGTATTGTAGGAGAACGGGAAGGGAGGGGGTGTGCACTATGAACTTTTCTAAAATGGTTACCAAACATTGTGCCTCGACTACATGTGACTCTCGACAACAATATTTCTTTGAAAAGACACATGCAAACTTTCACAGACAGGTGCTGTACATCACACTATTGCAGTATATATACTAAATGTACAAAGCTTATATTATCTTGCTCTGAGAATGTATGTTTTGACGAGATTAAGTTTCCAGTTCAGTGCTCTCCAAAAAAACTCATGAATTTGTTTCAATCCTGGTTATATCCAGTTGTATCGATATTTACCATGTTGAACACATCAGATTAGAGAAATTACATTATATAAGTACCACCAGGACAAACTTTACTGTAAATAAACGATAGTTCATAGAGACATAGACAATCTTTCATTATATAGGGCTTACGATTCAAAACTTCTATATACATTAAAGTAACTTACCTTTATCAATGGTGTTTCAGCGCTCCAGAAAGTCGGTTTGTCTTCGCGTGTTCTTTTTAGTCATGTCAGGCTTCTGTATACGTCTAACCCACTTTTCGTCACAATGGTAACGCTCTAATTCAGATATACCCTCGTGAAACATGTATGTGGGCAGGGAAGCTTTTCTATGTATACAATAAAACATGAAAAATCCACCAATGGTATTGATGATAGATTTGACAGGACAAATATCGTGTTTGCTGACAAGGTGGTTAAGTTCGGTAGCTTATGTTAATTGAAGCGAACTGTCAGTCAGATTCCGGGGTCAGTGGGCGTTATGTACAACACAAAAAGGCATCTACAATACAGTTCATCTCAGTCTCTAGTAGGCCTGGCCAGGTAAGTACCTATATATATATATTGTAGCACTATAGCTTAGGTGTAAGTGAGGCATGTATTAAAAGTCTGGAAATCTTCCATCATACGAAAGACAATGATATGCGAAGACCAAAGAGAATCTCAATTCACACAATGATGACTGATCTAAAGTGATATCTCGATAATCTAATAACAGCGTCAAAGGGGATAGTAACAGTTTTCCGTTGGGTCTTCGTATATCGGTTGCATCCGAAATTTTAAAAAAAAGTTTTCACGTTGACAAATCAATCTTCTCATTTGAAAAAGGAACAAACATCATATCGTCAAAAGTAGGAGAAACTTTTGAGCCAGCGTTATCAGGAAAATGTGATCAGATTTTAAATGAAAATGGTCCGCGATGACATTTCGTCTCTTCAATATGTGTCGGTTACTCCCAATAGGGGACTTGTACAATGCCAACTGTACAAAGAGATGTTCCCTGATTGCTCCTTGTCGATTTTGGTCCAGTTAACCAGTCAACTAAAAGAACTAACACTTCCGCTTTATCTTCTGGTCCGATTGCGCAAGCCTCCCACTGAAAAGATATTAAATCACATTTGTTTAATCTTGATTAAATCTTCGTGTTTATGAGAATATTGTATTTGTTCATTTCCGCACTAAACATTTGTCTACGGAAGATGAAAACATTTTATATAATCCACATGCAACCCATAAATGACGGTCCAACACTAGCCTACAACTACATCTTCATTGATTTTAAATAAAATTTTACTATTTCGTCCTTTTAAACACGTTAAACATAATATGTAATAACCGAATTTAGTTCACAACTATACTCCACAGATGAGCACATAGAAACATTCAGGAAGACCAGTGGACCGACTCAAACGCGCAGTTCCACTATGGCCACCACTACTCGTCTACTTTCTGCCGCTATGGACATTGGAACAACATACTCTGGATATGCCTTCTCCTTAAAACACGAGAAGTATAAGATCACCACCAACAAACTCTGGAAAGACGCTGATCAGGAGCGCGTGACATACAAGAACCCAACCATTGTACTTGTGAACCCTGATAAAAAATTTCACAGCTTTGGGTATCAGGCCGAGACAAAATACGCATCCCTGGTCTCCGAGGCTACTCACAAAAAATGGTATTACTTCAAACTCTTCAAGATGTCATTATACAAGAAGGATGTAAGTATTTTATTGTTATATATAAAATATGGGACATAGAATAAAGTGAGCTTTATAGCGGGAAGTTAATTAATATATTGTTTATTGACATATTGTCCTGTAATCATTCGTATATAAATATAGTCTAAACAATATCGTGCATAATCTTGCTCTACTCCGACTTTCTTTCAGCGTTTAGACCGCTCCTTGATGATACCGGACATTCGTGAAAGAGAGTTCAACGCGATGGAAGTGTTCGCAATGGCAATAGGCTATCTGAAAGGCCATATGCTGAACATGGTCACGGAGCACTATGGACAAACTGTCAAAGAGTCTGACATTCAGTTCGTGCTCACAGTGCCCGCTATATGGGACGAGTCTGCGAAACAGTTCATGCGAGAATCTGCTATAAAGGTAAGTTCATCGGACGTGGCTGTGTGACTATTTATATGTGTAGGATTAACCTGAATGGTTTTAGGTAACCGATCACAAGCGAACACATTTGCATCTATATTCTGTGCCGATGACCGTAATGACAGAACAATCACAAACCTTTTTCTCCCAGTGTTGCATCGCCCTTTTAATGTTGCGTTTGTCACAAATTTTGTTTCGTGACAAATCGCGTTAAGACTGCATGCAGACTCAGCGTTTTTTGTCGAAAGCTGATCTGTGACATATTTGCGACAAATATGCGGATACTGACTCAATAAAAACAGCGACGGAGTTGCTACAAGACAGCGATCTCAATACATGCTCAGTGTCAGTAGATATATCAGGGTTTGACATAATCAGATTTCCTATTAAAATCAGTCACTGGTCAGAACCGGAGCGTGGACTGTCCGCGAAAGATAGATACACCCGGAGTGCTTGGACAGTTCAGTGCCCATAATGCTTGATAAATTAGAACTTATTGCCCGTGAGTCTTCGGGGGATTGACCTGGGATGTCGTTATGCACCCCGCAGGTCATGGTAAGAATAGGCCTCAGCTCCTCAGACAGCTTGTCGTAAAAGGCGACTGACTGAGGCACCCGTGGGGTTCCCGGGTGTGAAAAGGAATAGGACCCCACCTGTGTGGTTCCCGGGTGTGAAAAGGAATAGGACCCAACGTCGTGATATGACTGAAATATAGTTGAAAGCGACGTTAAATCATATTCACTCACTCACTCACTCACTTGTTGCAATTAACCATCACCAGTATAGTCGACGTAACATTTGTCATTTAACTTTTCCACAATAAATCAGTAACGTCTTAATCATCACAGGGATCACTTTTGGTTGTTGTGATGTTGTAATGAATATGCAGTCAGTGTATTTGCCTTTGGGGTCATATGACTTCTTGCCAGTATGCCAGAATCTGTTTTCACCACCGTTCTTATGTTACGTGTAATTGTTTCCACATACCAACAGTCAGAATGCTTTCCTCCATAGCTGAATATACGGACAACATGGTGTAGCTTTTACTGAAGTTAATTTATGATAATCTCCAGTAGGTTTTGGTTGTGTGGAAGGGAATGTTGTGGCATATTTCATTATCCTAATACATGTTAGAACATGGAAAGGGAGGAAACATTCCGATTTTCGCACAATGAGAGTTCTTTCCAAGACAACTCCCCAATGAGCAACTTGTCCAAAGTGCTTCCACCCAACGATTTACTGTGGAATTTCGCAATTTCGAAATAATGATTCGCTCATCGTCATGGGTGTGAATGATACGCCAGGGTGACCCAACTGATTATTTATATAGCAGTGAGAAACCTGGAACGGAGACCAAAGGACTAATCAAGGCATAATCACGGCGACTTTCAACGAGCAGAGTAGATTTCTCACGAGAAATCACAGTAAACCGTTCGCTCTGTGTTTCACCCCTTTTCATCCCCTTATATTTCTGTAATAAAATCAGACACTCTAGCTGTCCCACCCTTCAAGGCTCTTGTCTTGGGACATTGTGAAATAGTCCAATCTCTCCCCTTGTTACCACGTTAAGATGCCATCGTTCGTTTCATGCAGAAAGTTCTGCAGAATGCCCACTCCGATTAAAGCTAATTGTAATGCTTACTTCCTATCTGAATTATTCATCAAGCATACTCTAAAAATTACTTGGTAGGCTGGCATCGACAAGGATCATATAACCATATCTCTGGAACCAGAAACTGCGTCCATCTACTGCAGATCTTTGACAGGCAAGGCACTCGGAGACACAGAAGGCAATGTAGATATTGACTCAACTGGTGCACGCTATATGGTCATCGATGCCGGAGGTGAGATTTCTGATCATATATTCTTAAACCTACTAGGCTTGGGGTGGGCTACCAAACTTTCTAACCTTTCCCCGGAACGACAAGAACTTGACAGCTGATACTCCGTGACACTGTAGCTTAACATATTGGTGTCATTTTGAACCTATTGCATAAGCCCCTGAGCAAAGGATCATGAGAAAATTCATAATGGCGTCCATATGGGGCACCAGAAAACTGATGTTTTCGTAATTTCTCTTCAGAATTCCTGTTTTCTGCGAGGAAAAGTCGTCAAAGACTATTTTATTTCACATCAGATTATTATTTACTAATTTTTCATGCAGTTTTTGCGAAGAAAATACCTGAATACAAAATTCGAAAAATCGTTCAAAAATGTCTTTCTGAACATGACGTCATCATGAGGTCACCATGGCGGCCATATTGAAACTTACATGACGTAGTACAGATTGACGCAAGGGTATAGTGTGGTAAGTTTCAGCCGCTTGGCTCAAGGGGCAAGAAAAATATTCAGGGGTCGGCGAAATCCCTCCACCCACCCAGGGCTAGACAGGTTCCGAATAAGCCAGGCCAGAGACAGTTACATGTAATCCTGATCTGGTAAATGTATTTATGGGGGTTCGTTACCACAATCAAAGGTGAGATAAAGTATACTCTTGTAAACAGCATTGAAATTCAATCGAAAAAAGAATCATCCCTAATTTAGATTTGAGAATGGTGACATGGTTGAGTACCTTCCGATATTATCGGAGCGTTACATCTAATCAATTATCACTCTTGTGAGTTAAGCACATTTAAATTCACATACCCAAAGTGATGAGTTGAAACCAAAGCGACGCATGAATAATGTTGTAGCTCTTATATATGCATCATTTACATTTTCAGGTGGGACGGTGGATATAGCTGTACATCAGGTAGAACCTGGTAATAAGCTGAGAGAGCTCTATAGCGCCAATGGTGGTGACTGGGGTGGTGCTAAAGTCGACGACCTGTTTTGTAACAACTTTTTAATCAAAGTCTTCGGACAAGGGCCAATGATGAATTTCCGTTCGAATAATCGCGATGATTGGCTGGATATGGAGAGGTCGTTCGAGATGCAAAAACGTCGAGTTTCGTCAAAGACAGGCAAAGATTTAATCCTCAACATCCCAGGCAGTTTGCAGGAACTCTATCTCGAAACCGGACGAACATTCGATGATCTTGGATTCGGCAAGGCAGTAACATTCCGTGGAAATAAACTGAAGGTGAGCAACGACAAGATGATATCATTCTTTACCCCGACGTGTGACAGGATTGCTGAACATGTGGCAGGCCTCATTCAGTCACCAAACTGTGCCAATGTCAAAACGATCCTGATGGTGGGAGGTTTTTCTGAGTCACCATTGCTGCAGGAGAGAATTAAAGCTGCTTTGCCAGGATGCCAGGTTATCGTACCGGAAGACGCCTCTCTGGCTGTGCTGAAAGGGGCGGTCATATTTGGACACGAACCAGAAATAGTCAACGTTCGGCTCTCCGCCTATACCTACGGCCTAAAATGTCGGAAACCTTTTGATGCATCGAAGCACGACCAAAACTATTACCATGAAACTGAGGGAAAGAAATGGTGCAGAAACCTGTTTGATACAATGTTAAAAATAGGAGAAGCGGTCACTCTGGGACAGATGTCTGAGGAGAGGATCTACCACCCAACGTCTTCCGGACAGACAATACTTACCTTACCGGTGTATCGTTCGACGAAAAAATCACCAATCTACATAACAGACCCATCCTGCACCCACGTCGGGACGCTGAGAGTCCCAACTCCAGATTTGAGTGGAGGAACGAAACGAGAGGTCAGGATAAACTTCTTGTACGGGGGAACTGAGATGACCGTAAAGGCCCATGATGTGAATACAGACGAAGACCACTCCTTGCATTTTGACTTTCTCTCCAAGTAGCCAGGCTACCAGTAATCCAGACGCTATGAACGGATAAGTTTGTGCAAATATTTTTATGCAGACTGTCCAACATATGACGTCGCTGTTTAGCTATTAACGGGACCGATGGACTCGAATTAAAACATATCTAGAAACCGCTAACTAGATCTAAAACACGACACGTCAAGGTCTGTCGATGACGTTTTGGCACGACAATAATTGCCAATGGATATATCATAAGCTTTCAATAAATGCAGTAATCTGTTATGTCGGACGTGTTTCGAAGTTTGGGGACAATAGACAAGTGTTTGGGGAAAACCCAGATCCAACCAATCACATTACCATCGGCACTCTCTGCATTATTAAGAACATAGTCGGGAAGTTCCGTGAGCGCTGCCTCAAACTCAGTAAGTGTTCAGGCCGTCCTCGACATATGAAAAGTGTCATTTGATTATTATTATTATTTGATCACTTGATTATCAAGCCTGACAAATTCCGATATCTCGTCAGTGTGAAGGCTCAGAATGTACAGCTCTTATCTTCTAACCCAGCGCTAGCTAGGACATTATTCTCCACCTTAAAGGTAAAGTGACCGTCATTAGTTCCTATAAAAAGGGACACAGCCAGGAGACATTGTTGGCCCCCACATTTGTGCCGGTATGGTGGATACGAATGACCTGGTGATCAGAGTTCGTTTTCACTTCCTTTTCTATTGCAACTAAGGACGGAAACTTCAATCCTCAATATGAAGAAAAGTGTCCTACCTGGGTTAGAATATAGGAGCCGGACACTCTTAGCCAGTGGACATTCTCAACCTAGCCTCTACACCGGCACAAAGAAAAATAGCACATACATAGCACATACATAGCACATGTTTTGGTTAGTCTACTCAGATATTGGGCTTGTCCAGTGATCACTCTAGGCAAAATACCCTATGATCTAGATATTGATTTCACATTTGAAATCGCTGTATCCGCAACAATCGGTCGGCAACTTTTCATTTAACTGGATATATATTCATCGTAGTAAATACACACATATTGGTGAATTATATGTAGTAGCGTATAGTATATTGCCTGGAGATATAAATAAATTGGGTTTACCTATGCCTATCTTCTGTTTGATTATTCTAATATACTCACTTAAGGTGAAGACCGACACCACAGGCACAGGAGGTAACACAATTCAAATAGGTGAAACAATCAATTTCTCTCGAATTATTCAATCTTTAGTAGGCTCATATTGAATGTATATGTTCATTGATAAACAAATATGCAAAATTTATTTGAGTATGACTGAATGGGTTGCCATGTAAGCCATTTAATAGGAATAGCATGGGAATAGATAGCAATTTTTTCTAAGTCATTGTTCATTAGATCAAAAATTACCCTGACCCTTATTTTATTTAATTTGTCTTCAGATGAAACAGGACGATTTACTTGTTACCTGAAAGGAGAACAAATCTATGTTCATTTTTATCTAAAAGTCCAATTGTATGGTTAATATTATTCATTTCCCTATCCCTTACTTATTATGATCGGATACATATCAAAATATAGTTTTAACCCAAAAGGGAGAGACTCCCACGTACTAAAATATGAATGTAATCAAAAGTTAAAATAAAATTAAAATAAAAGAGGGATCCAACGTTACAGCCTCTTGTTCAACTGTTGTGTTTTGTGCGCGCGGGCGACGTCTGGGAAGAACTAATGACAAAAAAAGTTACAAAAACAGGGACTTTTTACGATTTTTCATAGCATGGTGATAGGGATTTCCACATCATATTTGCTGATGACTAATAAATATGAAAATGGACGCTTTTACGAATTCTCTTCCTATATATCAGTTACTGTGAGGGGAAATTAGTTACAAAAACAGGAACTTTTTTATATTTCTCAGAGCATGGTGGTCGGAATTTGCACATCATATTTTCCAGTGACTATAACAAGAAAAAAGCTACGACAACGGGCGATTTTCACGATTTCACAGAGCATGGAATTAGGTATTTTCACATTATACATACATAACAGTTACAGTAACAGGAAAAAGTGACACAGAGATTTTTTTACGACTTCACAGAGCATGAAAGTAGGTATTCTTACATAACAGTTACTGTAACAGGAAAAAGTTACGGAAACAGGGAATTTTTACGATTTCTCAGAGCATGGTGATCGGAATGTTCACAACATATGTACCGGTGACTGTAAAAGGAAAACGTTACAAAAACGGGGCATTGAGATACATGTAGGTATTTTCACTTAAGAAAAACAGTCTCCTTAAGAGGAAAACGTTACGAAAACAGGGACTCTTTATGATTTCTCAGAGCATGGTGTTCGTAATTTTTCATATATTTATCTGTGAATAGGAGAGAAAAAAGTTACGAAAATGTGCCCTTTTCGCGATTTTTCATAGCGTGGATCTAGGTATTTTTATCTCATATGGAAAAGCTACGAAAACGGACATTTTTACGATTTCTCAGCGCATGTTTGTCGGATTTTTTTACAACATATTTAGCACTGACTATAAGAGGAAATAGTTACGAAAAGAAGCGTTTTTACGATTTATAAAGGCTTGAAGGTAGGTAATTTCACTTCATACCGGTCAGTGTAAGAGGAAAAAGTTGCGAAAACGGGACGATTGCTCAGTAGTAGGGAAAGGACGGATAAATTCACCTTGACCTATTTATTTGTTCCCCCGGGTAAAATTTGAGGGGGGTGGTCACGTGGCGATCACGTGATCAAGGCATGTCCTGACTTGTTCTGGGCTGGGGGTGGTCACGCGGCGATCACGTGATCAAGGCATGTCATGACTTGTTCTGGGCTGGGGGTTGTCACGTGCCGAACACCTGGCTCCCCGAAGGAAAAATGTAACAATGTTGCACTACGATCGCTACAATGTTGCGGCATCGTGAACATCTGGTCTGGTGCCTACGTGTCTGCGTGAGTGAGCTCACGCGCCGAACACCTGGCTCCCCGAAGGAAAACTGCAACAATGTTGCACTACGATCGCTACAATGTTGCGGCGATCGTGAACACCTGGTCTGGTGCCTACGTGTCTGCGTGAGTCAGCTCACGCGCCGAACACCTGGCTCCCCGAAGGAAAACTGCAACAATGTTGCACTACGATCGATACAATGTTGCGGCGACCGTGAACACCTGATCTGGCGCCTACGTGTTTGCGTGAGTGAGCTCACGTGCCGAACACCTGGAAAAATGACGAGCTTGGTAGGATTCTAGATTAACCTGGAAAAGATGGGCAGTTCCATTTGTACCAATCAGCGGTCGAGAAAAAGAACCAATCAGCGGTCGAGAAAAAGAACCAATCAGGGGTCGAACAATCAGCCAATCGAATTGGGGTACCCACGGTGTGCTTTCGACGCCGTCCGCTGACCTATCTGAATCGTGGATATACCTCAGCCAGCCTGTCTATCTGAGCCTGCCTGAATTTTACCAGATCTGCACCTGACCAGTGGACATACTTCAGCCTAACTGCCTGAATTCTACTAGATCTGCACCTGACCAGTGGATATACCTCAGCCAGCCGAATCAGCCGGTCTATCTGAGCCTGCTTGACCCGTGGATACCCCCCAATCTGTCTATCTGAGCCTACCTCACCTGCCTACCTAGCTGAATTTACCACATCTGCCTAACCAGCGCCCGTAAGTAATGTTTTATATTTTTTATATATATTTTTATATATATATATATATATTTTGATATATATTTTGATATATCTATTTTTTATATATATATTTTTATATAATCTTTTATATCTTTTTATGTAGGGAATATCCCCCCCCCGGGAATTTTTCTCCCAGCTTAGGACTTTAGGAGAATGTGTGACAGTGGGAAAAGCCATCACATACTGTGCAGTTATTCGGATGGAAGACATTTGCTTTATGGCCAAATTTTAGTATCTTGGGAGGCATTTATATATTGGCAGAATCTGTTCAGTCAAAACCTACTTCATCAGCTGTTATTATGTCAACAAACTCCTATTTTTAGATTGTTACAATGTAGCGCGTTTGACCGCGGGCGATTTTCTTCGCGCCATTGCGTGGAAATGCCGTTTTTGGACCATTTATAAATGCAAATTTCATGTATTTTCTCAAGCAGTTCATGAAGTATAAGGCTCGGGTTACAATATACCAGAACTATAGAATTTAGTGCTTACGTAGCAACATTGTGGGCGCTGTAGTTTTCCAGATAGACATTTTTTCGGTTGTGGTACACGAAATCGAACATTCTAGCCTACCATGTTGTTGTTGTCACGGACATTCGCGATATTTTAAGATACATTTTTCATTGAAAGCACAAATTAGTATATAGTAGAGAAACTTGGATTACCTTCATGATAACGAGTTTAGTCCGATTCCTGACCATGTGAACACTACACAGGGGAAATTCCATATTGCCGGGATTTTTATGCGTAGATGTCTGTAGGTGAATGTAAACACATCAATCCTTGGGAACGTAGCGCTATTTGCGTAATATCGAGAAAAACACAATGGGAGGGGTCCCGGAGCGAATCGGTGAAATTTTTGGGAAAAGTCACCGAAGTCTGTATATAGGCTCATACTGACTATATGGGTGGAGAGGTGGTCAATTTTTTTTGTGGGTGTTACTATGGGTTGTGGGGTCTCGTTTTTCTCGTCTCGCCGAGAAAAACACAATGGGAGGGGTCCCGGAGCGAATCGGTGAAATTTTTGGGAAAAGTCACCGAGGTCTGTATATAGGCTCATACTGGCTATATGGAGGGGAGGTGAGGGGTGGTCAATTTTTTGTGGGTGTTACTATGGGTTGTGGGGTCTCGTTTTTCACGTCTCACCGAGAAAAACACAATGGGAGGGGTCTCGAAGCGAATCGGTGAAATTTTTGGGAAAAGTCACCGAGGTCTGTATATAGCCCCATGTAGTCCTATACTGGCTATATGGGGGTATGGGTTCAACCTGGGAAATTCACACACGTTCATTGTGATATCGGTTGTTTGGATTTGTTTTTCTCGTCTCGTCATTTAGAACACGACGGGAAGGGTCTCGGAGCGCAACGGTGAAATATTTGGAAAAGTACCATATAGCCCATATAGTCCCATACTGGTTATATGAGGGTATACAACCTGGGAAATTCACACACGTTCATTGTGATATCGGTTGTTTGGATTTGTTTTTCTCGTCTCGTCATTTAGAACCTGATGGGAAGGGTCTCGGAGCGCAACGGTGAAATTTTTGGAAAAGTACCATATATGGGGGTATAGGTCCAACCTGGGAAATTCACACACGTTCATTGTGGTATGGGTTGTTTGGACTTGTTTTTCACGTCTCGTCATTTAGAACCCGATGGGAAGGGTTTCGAAGCGAAACGGTGAAATTTTTGGAAAAAGTTCCCCGAGGCTTGGGTAGGTCCATATAGCCCCATACTGGATATGGGGGTATAGATCTATACTGGGTTGATGTTTTGGGGTCTAGGTGAGCCCCTAATGATCCTATGGTGTCGTGTGAGGTCTTGTTTTGAAGCTCTCGCGGAGGAGCATCCGACTGGACTAATGGTTCGTCCGTTTTCAATATTTTGCGCATGCGCAGTCTGGCCGTAGTGTGGAAAGCATGCATTTTGGGGGATACGTGGGGTGTGTTTGGGGTAGAGATGGGCCGCTATAGGTCTGAATGGGTCGTGGGAGGTATCAAAGTGAAGCTTGTGGGGGGTAGAGTCAGAATGGCGTGTTTTTTATTCCAAATCGCGTCAATCTGCGCATGCGCAGTTGGTTGTAGTAAGTAAAGTTGCCATTTTGGGGCAGTACAAGAAGGTATTTGTGGTAGAGATGGACCATCCTTGGTCCGAATGCGTCCTGGGAGGTGTCATTTTGTAGCTCTCGGGTTGTAGACCCCGATTTGGGGGCTGTTCGCGTCATCTGTGACGTCATCGGTGACGTCATCAGTACAAGTAGTAGCGAAAGTGGGCATTTTGGGGCACAGAAGGATGATATTTGGGGTAGAGAGGGACCATCCTTGGTCCGAATGCGTCGTGGGAGGTGTCATCTTGTAGCTCTCGGGGGCACATCCCGATTTGAGGGATGTTCACGTCATCTGTGACGTCATTGGTGACGTCATCAGTACGAGTAGTAGCGAAAGTGGGCATTTTGGGGCAGTGAAGGATGGTATTTGGTGTAGAGATGGACCATCCTTGGTCCGAATGCGTCGTGGAAGGTGTCATGTTGTAGCTCTCGGGCTGTACACCCGATTTGAGGCATGTCCGCAGCATCTGTGACGTCATTGGTCACGTCATCAGTACGAGTAGTAGCGAAAGCGGGTATTTTGGGGCAGTGAAGGAAGGTATTTGGTGTAGAGATGGACCATCCTTGGTCCGAATGCGTCGTGTGAGGTGTCATCTTGTAGCAACGCCCGCCAACAGCAAGCTCAATGCTTCAACGCCCTGGTGAAATAGCTCAGAAGCTCTGATTTTCTAGATATTCCATGGAATTGTCACTAATTCTTCGAAATGCAGTGACGTCCGTCGTTACGCCTTAACAGACCGGAGAGAGTACAACAACAACAACAAGGATGAGACATGAGAGAACAACAACAACAAGAAGTTTTTTCATATAGTTTATTCCCCCCAATGTTACATCATACCCACGCTGGGGGAGCCACGTTGGGTATGTTTACAACTCAAAAAGACCCTTGCCCAATCAGAGGCCACCATTTGCATCTGTCATATTCGTTCCTGTCCGTTAGATGTATTCTTGTCCAATCAGAAATCGCCATTTCAGAAAGTTCCATCTTCGGCCATGTTCGCTCTGGACCGTTTATTCTAATCATCGTCGGGCAGCCCAGGATACCGTTGAGGCAACATATCCTCAGATAGTTGTTTGTGCATTCTGAGTATCTATCAGTGCATGGGTGAATACATTCACTCGATGGGAATATTCCGTAGTTTGGTCACGAAGAACGTAACATTGGTCACACTCTCCACTGTCCACTTGGTGTTGGGGCGTTGTTGTTGGGCCCATTCCAGGGATCCACGGTGTCCAGTTTCTCCAGCATCGTCTCTAGCGACGCCCGGTTAATGATGGTAAACGGTTGGTCAAATACCCGGATGTTACTGCTCGGGCAAAAGTATCGGACTTGGCCTGTCTCCTTATGCTGCAGTACATAACCAAACGCCAGATTTAATTTGAAGGACGTAGCTTGGTCATTGAAGATGGCTTCCACGTAGCTGCATAGACGGGCGAGGTTGGTCAGTCGGAAATTGTAGGTATCTTGAATAGGGCGATGACGGTGGAAACAGTGCCGTATCATGGGCCAATGGCGCCGATAGATGTCACTCACTGGATGGGCGTCCTGTGAGAGATCGCTGGGAACATCCACCGCATCTTCCAGAAAATGATCGTTGTTGTCAGGCGTATGACTGGGAACAGTAATGCTAGGGACCGGCTGGATATCTAGGCTCTTCTGAACTGTGGGTATAGGCGGGCTCTCCGTCATCGCATCACCAGTGGCATTCGCCTCTCCGGGCTCATCTTCACTAGGTCCGACCCTCATGGGCGCCTCTTTAGTGGGAATTTGTCGCTCATACCGTGGTGACGGACCATGCATCAAACGTTGGTGCTGTCTTAACTGAGTGGGTCGTTTGAAGAGTTGACCAAATTCGTTACATTGTTCCGTCGCGCCCTCGTGGAGTAAGCGTTCATGGCGCAGTAAATCATCTTCCCGATTAAATGACCGTACGCAGGTTATACAAGTATATCGTGCACCGTTGTGGATGGAGGACTCGTGTCGTCGCAAATCTTGTGGGCGAGTAAATGGCTTCTGGCAAGTTGTGCAAGATAACATATCGGCTGTGGATCTGGAAATGATGAATGCCGTAAAATTCTGGCTCTTATAGGCCAACATAGAAGTATCCGGATGTAGGCGCGGACGTCAGCGACAAGATCCCGGATGTACAAGAACCAGGATGTACCCGGATGTAAAAGTCTCCGGATGTAAAAGTGTCCGGATGTTCAATTCACTTCGCCCACAGGAAAATTTCCTCTCTCCTCGTGCAAAGATCACATCCGGCCAAGGATACACCTTCAAGGCAGGTCAGGCATCGCTGGCGATGGTAGCGGAGATCTCCGGGCTCTCCCATGGTTGAGCTATAACCCACACTGGAGAAATCATCTATCATTTCCATAGTTATGGGCGGGTATCTTTTGGTAACTCGTTTGGGGAGTCGAGCGGGAACAGGCACCTTTTCGTCAATCTTCAACGATTGCTCGTCTGCCTTGGAATTGGCCGCTTTTCCATTTGATTGGGTCTGGTACAGGTTGTGAGAAATGTACATATAACATGCGTGTTTCCGTATTTATAGTTAGAGGGGAGGTGACCGTCCTATCGACCAATCAGAAGCCATCATTTCAGAAAGTTCAATCTTCGTTCAGTGTAACCTAAACGTCTTCGGGCAATCCATGATACTGAAGCTCGAAGCTCTTACTTCTCTCATTCAACATTGGGATCAATCTCCATCGGCTCTTCAATACGCGGCGGTGAATCTACCTCCATGGGTTCTTCTATTCTCAGATGCATTCCCATAGAAACTGAAATATCCGGTCTCGAGAGTGGCGAGCGTGATCCGTGTATGACATTTCGGTGACGTCTCAATTGACTGGGATGCTTAAAGACTATATCACAATCCGCACATGTATGCATGGGTACTTCGTGGCGTGCACGTGTGTGACAACACAAACTGTCCAGGCGATGAAAGCGCTTCGAGCAAGTTGTGCAAGAGAACATATCGGCTGTGGATCTGGAAATGATGAATGCCGTAAAAATTCTGGCTCTTATAGGCCAACATAGGAGTACCCGGATGTAAACGCGGACGTCAGCGACAATCCCCGGATGTACAAGTACCGGATGTACCGAATGTTCCACCATGCCGGATTTCTATCAGGCCCAGATTCAGAAGCTCTCATGTCCTGCATGTGAATAGTCAGTCATATTGTGTGTGTGTATACATGTATGCGTCTGTGTGTATACATCTGTGTGTGTGTGTGTGTACGTGTGTATGTGTGTGTATGCGTCTAGGTGCGCGTGTGTGTGTGTGCTCGCCTGTGTGTACGCGTGTGTGTGTGCGTGTATGTGTGTGTATGTATGTGTGTGCGTGTGTGCATGTATGTGTGTGTATGCGTCTGTGTGCTTGCGAGAGTGTGTATGCGTGCGTCTGTGTGTGCGTGCGTGTGTATGTGCATGCTTGCGTGTGTGTACGCGTTCGCGTGTATGTGTATGTGTGTGTGTGTGCGTGTATTTGTGTGCGTGCATGTGCGTGTGTGTGTATGCGTGTAGGTATGTATGCGTGATGTGGCGGTGATTACGAGCTTGGTAGGATTCTAGATTAACCTGGGAAGGATGGGCAGTTCCATTTGGACCAATCAGCGGTCGAGAAAAAGAACCAATCAGCGGTCGAACAATCAGCCAATCGGACTGATGAGGGACACATGTTCATTCTTATATGTACAGACACCACCACCAACACCACCACACACTACCACCACACACACACACACACTCCACCACCACATTCCACCACCAACACCACCACCACCACCACCACCACCACCGGGCGTTGACGGGCGTCAACGCCCGGTGGTGATGGTGGTGGGAGCTCCCGTGTGGCAGAGATCTTGGATCGGAGCTCTTGGAGCTCAAAGCGTGTGGAGCTCAGAGCTTGGAAGCGACATTTGCATATGACCTCTGTGAGGTCACTTCCGCTTCCGTTCACGTGACCGGAACTGACCTTTGACCCCTGCGCGCAATTTTTATCCGGTATTGTTAGCGCGGGCAGGGGTCAAAGGTCAGTTTCGGTCACGTGAACGGAAGCGGAAGTGACCTCACAGAGGTCATATGCAAATGTCACTTCCAAGCTCTGAGCTCCACACGCTTTGAGCTCCAAGAGCTCCGATCCAAGAGCTCTGCCACACGGAAGCTCCCACCACCACCACCACCGGGCGTTGACGCCCGTCAACGCCCGGTGGTGGTGGTGGTGGTGGTGTGTGTGTGTGTGTGTGTGTGGTGGTAGTGTGTGGTGCTGTTGGTGGTGGTGTCTGTACATATAAGGATGAACATGTGTCCCTCATCAGTCGGATTGGCTGATTGTTCGACCGCTGATTGGTTCTTTTTCTCGACCGCTGATTGGTCCAAATGGAACTGCGCATCCTTCCCAGGTTAATCTAGAATCCTACCAAGCACGTAATCACCGCCACATCACGCATACACACATACACGCATACACACACACACACATGCACGCACACACATACACACAGACGCATACACGCATACGCGTACACACACGCAAGCATACACATACACACGCACGCACACACGCACACACGCATACACACTCTCGCAAGCACACACAGACGCATACACACATACATGCACACACGCACACACAAATACATACACACACATACACGCACACATACACACATACACATACACGCATACACGCACACGCGTACACACACACGCAAGCCCACACACACACACGCGTACACGCTCATACACACGCACACAAACACATACACACGTATATACACACGCGTAACGTGAAGTATCCGGATGGACGCGCTGACGTGAAGTTCCCGGATGCACGCGCGGACCGCGTCGAAAGCCTACCGTGGGGACCCCAAGTCCCCGAGGCATGCAAAAACCCGGTGCTTATCGATTGGCTGATTGT
>JAVTVY010054867.1:0-29272 GCA_036873755.1 Hanleya hanleyi | reverse complement strand
GACTCCATATTGGACATTTCACCCTAAATCCACCCCTCCTTCCAAAGCAAGAGTTTTGAGGTCCTGTGGACCTGTTGAAATGCAACGGAGGAGTGTTTTGGTCGCTTTCAAATTCGCGCCTTCACCGTCGGATGGAATAACCCGTGGCGAAGGTCTAAATCTATATGTGGCACGTGTTGCATGTTCCCATAATCAGATATTCATCTAACAGTATTAAATTCAACTCAATTCAAACTTAGCTTCGGTACTGAGTTTCCTACGGGTTCATATCACTCAAACATGCATACTAAGTTGTATTGGACCACCGTGGATTTCAACAGGTCGTAGAGAGTACCGGTAAACAAGAAGCATGGCGTGTTTTAGTCCCGAATTTTTCACGACTAGATATTACGACTGAACGTTGCGGCTCATCGGATTCTTCTCAAATTTGGCATGCATTTACCATGCCAGGAGCTGTTGCTTGGGATTGCCTTTCGCTCACTTGCACTCACAGGTGGCGCCACCTGGTGGCAACATCACAAATTCGTTTCCGGGTAATAACTTGAGAACTGACCATCGGATTCTTCTCAAATTTTGTATGAATGTACCGTGACATAAGATGTCGCTTGATAATGCATTTCACTGACTTGCGCCCAGAGGTGGCGTCACCTGGTGTCAAAATCTAAATTTGGTTTCTGGGCAATAACTTGAGGACCCTCATCGGATTCTTCTCAAATTTGGTATGCAGATGTCCCCACGATACCATGTTCTTTGGGATTGTATTTTTCCCGCTTCTGCCTACAGGTGGCGTCTCCTGGTGGAAAAATTTGTTTCCGGGCAATAATTTGGCAACTGCTCATCAGATTATTCTCAAATTTTGCATTCATATGTGACCCGCCCCAAATAACATGAACACCGGTGGGCATCTAGTACCGGCAATAACTTGAGGACCCCTTCAGAGTCTCAAAGTTCATATGCCGATACCATGACATGAGATGTCATTTGGGATTGTGTTTTGCCTGCTTGCACCTACAGGTGGTGACTCCTTGTGGCAAAGTCTAAATTTGGTTTCTGGGCAATAGGTTGAGGATGCCTTCATATTCTTGTCAAATCTAGTTTGCAGATAATATGCCATGAGTTGTCTCTTGGGGTTGCATTTCGGTTACATAATTTTCATGCTACATGGTAAAGAAAATATATTACAGTAGCAATCAACATTCAGTCAGCCATTCGGAGTTGATCTCAAAACCTCGGAAGGTGGAAAGACCCCTCTGCTTCTTACGCCTGTGAAGTAGCTGTTGCCATCCTCATGAATATCTTCTGAAACCGACAGCGCTTATAAATATTGCTGCCATTTTGGCGGGGGACCTAGCATCCGCTGGCTGCTTGTTGCTAATAACGTTGATGCATGAATGGAATGACATGTCGGTTTGTCGAAATTAGCATGCATTAGTCACTTAGCTAAATCAAAATACGCGATACACAATAAAGTTCAAAGTTTCAACAAGTGGCAAACCTGTAACTGACACATTGTCCTTTGTGCCAAGGCAGCGTATGATGGTTGACGATGCAGCTAGCGAAGATGAGTTAACAGATGCGTCCCGCGAGGTCTGACATAATTCAATATAGACCCTAACCATATCATTCTGACAGGTTCATGTGTACAAAATAGACCCCAGCGCATGCTCCGTTTCACAAGCTCACTTAAGCGAGGTGATTAAAAATAGATACGGGTAGTCCTCTTCATAAATTATATTTTCAAACAAATAGTCTAAAATAGTTTCAATCTATTATTTAAAATATTTGCGGGAACCTTTTAGAGAAATATCACTTGTATTATAAACAACTGCAAACGTCTACTTTTTAGCTCATCTGGGCCGAAGGCCCGATGGGCTTATGTCATGGCCTGACTGTCCGTCGTCCGTCGTCCGTCGTGCGTCGTGCGTCGTCCGTAAACATCTTCTTCTCTGAAACCGCTTGGCCGATTAAGCTGAAACATGGCATGCATGTTCCCCCCAATGAGGACACCAGAATTTGTTCATGCCATGTCGATACGATTTTAAATATGGCCGCCATGGCGGCCATCTTGAATTTGCCATTGAAACATTGTTATCGCGATTTCTCAGGAACTACTGCATAGATCTTTCTCAAATTTGGTACACAGGTTCCCCTTTTGGTCTAGTTGTGCAAGATACCTGCTGTGGTCTGATTCACAAATCCAATATGGCCACCAGGCGGCCATCTTGGATTTCCCCATGAAACATTGTTATTGCAATTTCTCAGGAACTACTTTGTGGATCTTCCTCAAATTTGGTACACAGGTGCCCCTTGGGGTCTAGTTGTGCAAGATACCTTTTCTGCTCTGATTCGAACATCCAATATGGCCACCAGGCAGCCATCTTGGATTTCCCTATGAAACTTCGTTATCGTGATTTATCAGGAAGTACTGTATGGATCTTTCTCAAATTTGATACACAGGTTCCCCTTAGTGTCTATTTGTGCAAGATGCTTTTGTGGTCTGATTCAGAAATCCAATATGGCCACCAGGCGGCCATCTTGGATTTCGAGATGAAACATTGTTATCTCGATTTCTCAGGAAGTACTGCATGGATCTTTCTCAAATTTGGTACAGAGGTTCCCCTTGGGGTCTAGTTGTGCAAGATACAATTTGTGGTCTGATTGAAAAATCCAATATGGCCACCAGGCGGCCATCTTGAATTTGCCAGTGAAATCTTGTCATCATTATCTTTCGTTAACTACTGCATGGATCTTTCTCAAATTTGGTACACAGGTTCCTCTTGGGGGTCTAGTTGTGCAAGATACCTTTTCTGCTCTGATTCGAACATCCAATATGGCCACCAGGCGGCCATCTTGGATTTCCCTATGAAACTTCGTTATCATGATTTATCAGGAAGAACCGCATGGATCTTTCTCAAATTTGATATACAGGTTCCCCTTGGGGTCTAGTTGCGCGAGATACAATTTGCGGTCTGATTGAAAAATCCAATATGACCACCAGGCGGCCATCTTGGATTTCCAGATGAAACATTATCGCGATTTCTCAGGAACTACTGCATGGATCTTTCTCAAATTTGGTACAGAGGTTGCCCTTGGGGTCTAGCTGTGCAGCATACCATATATGGTCTGAATGAAAAATCCATGAAATTTTGTTATCGTAAATTCTTAGGATATTATTGCATGGATGTTGATACACAGGTTCCCCTTGTGGTCCAGTTGTGCAAGATACCTTTTTTTGGTTCATTTCGAAAATCCAATATTGCCGCATCTTGAATTTCCCATGAAACTTTATCATAAAATCTCAGGAAATAACTGCATGGATCATTTTATAGTGTTCAGGGGGACAACACAAGTTACAAACTCATCTATTGCAGTTCTTTAGTAAAAATTTCTCACAGCTACTTTCTCCAGTTACAGACAGATGACCTACAGTGCCGTGGCACTATCTTTTACATCTTCGCAGACAGATGGGGGTAATAGGCCATACCTCACCAGAGATTACTTTCATTGGAAAAATGTCCTGTTACATCTCATTGCCATCGTAACAACCCAGTCGCACATATTTCGTACTCGACATGTCTCCCCCTGGTGCATATACCCACAAAATATTGGAATCGTAGGTTAAAAACTGTCCAATGTACTGTCCGGACACGAAGTGGACAGACGGACGAACGACTGCAATCACATAATAAAAATTGGTTCTGGTTATTGCTTTACTGACAATCACACATTATATTTTGGTATAATTGCCTTTATTCCATAACCTCCAATTACAATCATGAATTTGCAGCTTGACCTCCTGTGAAATCGACTATGTTGCCATTTTGTTCAGGAGAGACAACGCAAGTTAGAAAATCATCTATTGCAGTTCTTCAGTAAAAATTTCTCGCAGCCACTTTCTCCAGTTATAGCCAGATGAGCGCTACAGTGCCGTGGCACTATCTTTATGTTGTCTGTATCCATTGGAACCACTGATGATTTTCCAGTAATAGAGAAGAAAAGCAACTCCGAGGATAGGGAAGACAATTTCATTCTGTATATTTCGCTATTACTTATAGCATCTTCAGCAGTGCACTAAGTTACAAACAGCTCCATACGCTCAGTACTGCAGTACTGTTTGTTTTGTTCACTGCTGAAGTAAGTAATAAGCTGAAGTAGCTATAAGAATGAAATTGTCATCCGTACTCGGAGTTGCTTCTCTTCTATTATGTTGTCTGTAACGTCACTATGAATTACCCCCATTTTTTTTTTATTACAGGCCTATGCGTCTCGAGTAGTATTTTATTTGCAGTAAATCACTATCAAGATAAAACATTTGCATCAGCGCTGACAAATTATTGCATTTTGAAGCATCATGACCCGCACATCATAAGCACGTTTTTCAAACTGCTGTGATATGCGAAGCTATGCAAAGCTAAGCATTTGCTGACCATTTTCTTCGTCTGTATGCGCGTCAAACTTATGGATGGTATGGGACCCAACTGGCAAGTGTAGGTGATAATGTCGACGTCCTGAATCTAATAATATTCCTTTCAAAAAGGCCCCATTTGATTCCGTTTATATATATTGGATGAGCGTGATCTGTAAACTGTTTCATATATAATCCGACTAGATAACCAATTTGGTTGAAATCCAATTCTAGCTCGAACGTAATTTGCGTTGAGAATTTATCATATGTTAGCTATACCTTCTACAATTAAATCCATCACCTCAACATCATTGTTTATATCCAAAATCAAAGAACATCTGGCTCAAAATTAACGCTGTTTAATCTTTGTTTATTTTCATTCAAGGCTAAAGGAAAATGTAAAAAAACTAATATACATTTATATACTTGTAAGCATTTTTTCGAGCACCTCTATTCAGCTTTTTGTATCTGAACATCGCCCGCTTACCGCTTATTTGGGATAGAACAAGCCCTTTGGGGTTTTATTGCCGCCAACACAAATTTTATTGACTCTTGATGTATTACATACTGTTATTATTGGTGAATAAAAATTCATTCATTCATTCATTCATGTTATATCCAGGATCATACAGTCTATCTCACTGAGATTCGACTTCGTACAGGTTCAAACTTGCTTGGGTATATATATCGATTTCGTTTTCATTTTCCCAGAGTGATGTGGAAATAATGATTATGAACAAAATGGAGGGTTGGGAGTGTGAATGGCATGGCCTTATATGAAGTGTATACCAACAAAGACGATATGGCATCCACGAGTTAGCTAATCTGCAGCTCATGAATGATTGTTTTTTTAATATTGTCAGTTCCTGGCATCATAAATAGAATGGTATAGATTTGATTTATCGCTTACCTCAAATATACGCTATCCACAGCATAAATTAATACGTATATGTTATGGTACCGGCATATCATCAATATATATACATATAAGCTGAATTTATTTTGTGCTTCTACGAAGGTCACATTTTTTGGAGGACGTACATTTCATCGGATATTACTGACACATGATATCCATACAATTAATTTTGATACGCCTTTAACCCACTGAACAACATGGGACATTCGTTCGTTCAAGGATTAACTGCAATTTGACATTGGCCTTAATCAAATTCATTTCACCTTGACGAACTCCTAGAAAATTATCCTGCAAGCTGTGATGAATGTTGAAATATGTTCAGTATATATGAGAGAATTTATTACCAACAAGTTGAGCGATTTGACTTGAAGCATTTAATCACCATCCATGGTTAAACGTTTTGAATTTACACGGGCAAAAGCTTGAATTATCGAATTAAGCTTGCCAATAAGTTATGGACTGATCAATGCAAAGCAAGAACTCTTAGGATGAAGAAGTTTTGAAATATGGATAGATGTGATAGTTCATAAATTCACTGCAAAGAAAATTAATTCAATTTTCATTTGTTGACCGGTACCCTTAATTTTCTGGACCCACCTTGAAAATTGTTGGTGATTCGAATTATTAACTCTCATATATTTCATCGTCGTGATTTTTTTAAAATTAGAATGTTCGACAACTGTGACTTTTGCATTGACACCAAATGTCGGATTCGGTCTGAGATCACAAACAGTGGCCAGCACTCAACCCTAGTAGCGGATTGGCTGTGCCTATTTAAATCCAGAACTATTATGGGTAAACTAAACACATCGATCCGGAAGGATACACTGGCTCGCATAGATGAATCTGACTAGGTATAACTGACTGGCAGTCACTATAATTGCTGATAGAACATTTATATGCAGAAAAATCAAGGAGTTTGTCTATTTAGGGAGTTCGGTAGCCAATCATATAGGTAACACATGCTTTGATCGTGAATACTATTGATCTGAAGCGTGTGCAAACAACGGATTCACGAAGCGTGGCATATATCACGGCAACGGCATGGGCTTGACCCATGATAACAACAGTGTATGTTTGTTAATGGTCTGAGAAGTAGTGTTAGACCGAACACGTTAGCTGTACTTTCAAGTCCATTCAGTATTGACATAGAACCGTTTGTCCCTTTAAGTCATACTATAGTGCCACCATTTCTGCTCAATCAATTTCTCACGATGACAGATGAATATTTATGAAATGACGAAGATTAGTTTTTGTCCTCTTGTGACTCTTATGGAGATAATCCCTATGTTAACCCGGCTAATCAGAGAATCTGAGACTTTTATCGGCAAAACACGTTTGGCAATGAGCCAGTAGAATATCATATATAAATTCCGATACAACACAACCACCTTAACAAAGACATGTTCTCGCACGCTTTTGGTATACTATTGTTACATGTGTTCAGCGTGTAACCTAGAAAGGCTTACTGGTTTATGTATGTGAAGAATTTCTCAGTTATAGAAACCGGGTTATACCAATCAACGTAGATGCCACGGGCACTGTGGTGCCATATACCATCGTCGTTATTAAATAGTACCGGTAGGCCTTCTCAGTCTGTTACAATGTTAGAACGTATATTGCAGGATTCAAACTGGGTGTACAGATATATTAGTCAGCAATCTCAAATTTCGTTATACCATATTGGGCGATCAGACGCTAATGAACATCTATGGACCATCAGATTGGCTTTGAAACTTGTCAGTATACAGTTATTAAATCATGAAGATTTTGACGTTTGTAGATGCACTGTTTATTAGTTATGATTTGGATACTTGCCTCTGTCTGTTCACCTTAATCATAAATAGTGGGTTTATGTTCCTCGTCCGCATTTCGTTCCCGGATTAACCATGAACGTTATTAACCAGTAGAATGTATGTTGCCCTTACTGTAATCGGTGTTTAATCGTCCGCTTATGATAGTTCTCTTCTTTAACATTTTCAGATAGTGTCCTTGATTACCAAGCCAGCATCGTTGGGCTCTCGGCGACCAAGTCCTTTGGTTCCTGGGCATATCCATCCTTACCTAACCCTCCAACTCACGAGGAATCGCGTCCAGCTCGTGCAACAAAATGCCAGAAACCCCACCTAGAAGATGAAAAGCGCAAGATGCTCGCGGAACACTTTGTTTGGGAATCGAAGGGGGAACAACTCGGGGAAACACTGCATGGTTGCCGGTCCTTGGATGACCGTGACCACTCCCCGGGACGATTTGATCACCTGTTAGCTCCCATGACCACCAGGATTTCTACACGCATTCGACTCAATGAGAGACTGAAACAGAAATCACAGCATGACGGATGTTACACCGGAAGTTATGGTTACCTTAGACAGACGGCCCCAGAAACTGGATATAATACAAGAGGACAATTCTATGAGACAGAATCCCTGCCTTGTAGCTTCTCATCAAATACCCCGTTTGATCGTGGCAGATCACGAAACAGAATCACTCGTGAAATTTCGTCCAGAAGGCCTTGTTCACTGGATAGCTCCCGTAATCCTCTTTCAACTTTTGGATTTAAACAAGAATATGCAACGCCGATTTCTTACTCCACGCAATTTAAGAGGTCTTCTGCGTATGGATCCTGGTCTGACAACAAGACTAGATCTCACTCTTGCCAAGATTTATTGAGACCTTCATATGTGGCTAGCAGCAATGTAGACACTACTGATTTTAGGGAAGCTGATAAGTTTTCGACATTTTCCATCTCCCGGTCAGAACACGAAACGAGCAGAGCGCGGAACGACGTCATGTTAGATTATTTTCAAAGGCCGAAAACCAATGATCGACGGATTACATCAGATAGGACATTGGGCACGGCTACAGAAGAACATTTTTCGCATTCGGGTAGAAATGGGATCAGGAATTACAACACATATCTACCGTCTAGAAAGTATGCTTCGAAAGATAATCTGCTTTGCAATAAGAATGATTCGTCAACTGACGGCGAAATGATCGACCGTTACGCACAAAGGGGAGCCATGTCTGATTATTTAGATGCAGACATTTTGAAACTTCCTCTAACCGAGTCCGCTTCATTTACATACAGCCAGCCTGACATTTCTTCTTGGGAGATCTTGACAGAATCATCAGGAATCTTCAGATCTAAAGAGGAATCCGCTCTCAGATGTCCATGTCAAATGTCTGTGGAGGAGATGCTCTCCTTCTCTCTGCCCAGTCAGGATCAGCATTATAGAAGCAATAGAGTATCGGAGATCTCTGCATTTCGGAAAGATAACAGTGATAATATATTTGGCAAGGATCGAGGAAGATCTTGGCAAGATGGAGGACGGATAACCCTCAACGATTCATCATCTGATACCCATCGGACGCAATATGGAGCACATATGAATGTCGCTGAATCGCAAACTTATTCGACATCATGCAAACCTGTGTCTCAATCTACCTACTTCAGCCGCAGAAACCAAGGAGGAAATAGCCATCCACCCAGTCCAATCAAGACTGGTGAAACAAACCAGGGAATTGTTCTTCATCCTAGGTCTTCCTCCCCGTATGACTTTAGCGATGGGGTTTTGTTGAAAACGAATCAAGCCAGTCTTGCAAAGAATCTAACCAAGGCTCGGGTCGCTGACGCCAACAGTCAGTTTGATCTCCATGCATCTTTAACAGAACAGTATAATACCGACGTAGCAGTGGCACCCGGCACGAGGAGGAGGACACATGGTTTATCTGTAACTCTAGACACACCTTACGCCCTACGTCAAGAAATCGCACGAGCTGAGAGCAAACAGAAAACTTACCACAGCTTTATGTTGGGTGATGCAACACACGACCACATCTCCGAAAGAGAGGCTTCTCAGTGGCCTCAGACGAGAAAAGGGTATTCAGATCGACTACAGGAAGTTCTTCATAAAGCAGAAATTGCACTGTGGTCACGCCGTAGTTTGAATGATAGCAATTCAGGTTCTAGGAACATATCGGATGAAATTGTTGACACGTCTGATAACACGATAGACAGATACTTCAAGTTACCCGATCCAAGTGCAACTCAGCCGAAATATCTCCCTTCCCAGAATAGTTTCGTTGAAGAAGCGTGGTCAAGTGGGGCGTTTAGCCGACATACCCGACCTTTAGTCCCATTGATGTACCAGATGTCAGATGGTACGGATGCCGAAGTTGCCCGGATAACTGAATTGCCGATCTCCGAGTCAAGCCCCAAACGAGAAACGGAAAGGTGTCTCTCGGGATGGCGTGGTCATTTCTGTAATGAGATCAATTCGCCTATTATCGATAGACAGAAAACTCCCCAGACAATAGACGAGCATAGCTTTTGTACGGCCGTCATGAAAGGGTTGGGCAAATTGAAGGAACTCACGGCCAATAGCCTGGTTGCAACTGAGTTGGGCATCACTGGAGAAGGTGAAGAAGATCACACATTCAAACCTCTAAGCAAAGATAAGTCATTCAATTGTTTGGCTCACACTAAAAGAGCCGAGTCTTTTGAACTGTACGAAACATCTCAACTCTCGTCGTCTGATCAACCGGCAACAGACGGAATGGAAAATCATCAAGGTAACCAGACCTCGAATTCCGGAAGTTGTAAGACTGATAAGGCTATTACAGAAGACTGTTATGTAAATGATGAGAAACCACACATGAATAAGAGAGGCGATAAAGTACCCAAAAACGTTGGCGGACCTCCTTTCTATGCTATGTCTTTCGAGCAAGACTTTCCCAAACCCGCTTCCATTATTGGACGGGGAACATCTGATCGAAAGAATGCACTTGATCAAGGTAAGGAAAAGTCGTGCTTTTCTGATAAGGAGACAAAGAAGGTACTCTCTTCCAGTCTCATAAATCCGAATCATGTAGACGACGTAGATGTTCGTGTGACAGAACCCTCGCGTTTTAATTTCACTCGTCTGTTGAGATCCTCCAAGACGGACAACAACATGTCGTCTGATGATACATCGGATCCGTGTTTGTTTCAAACGTCAAGACAAGAGACCGACTTGCGGAGTAAGGCACTGGGCTATTCCTCAGGATTGCAAATCCAAATCCAAGTAGGAGACAACAGTTTGCGACTGGATAAAGATTCTGTAAAAACCTCTTCTGATCGGAATGGCAGTCTTCCCAAAGAGTTCTTCGAAAACGAAAGTTTGTCGTCTGGCGTTGTGAGAAAACAATCTTCTGATCTGGATTCGCCTCAGAGTTTGCTCCCCTTATCCGTGGAGATCGACTTCCCGTGTTCATCCACAGTACTAAGAGAATATAGGTTAACCGAAACCAACTACGTGGTTAGCCCTATGAGCTCAAAGGAAGCACCCAGCACCAAAGACAGTGGAATATTTGAGGAGTCTACCAGAACGTTATCTACTCCAGTATGCGTATCACGGTCTTTGCATAGTCCAGTAAGTTTGAATCCAGAAATAGAGGTGTCGCCATGGTTAAGTATGCATAGCACAATGCTAGATAGTGCGATACATGGCCATCAACAGCACCAAAAACAAGAAGGCCACCTCGATGATGTAGATAGTGCAACTGACATGTCGTCCTGGTTCGCTGACATAATGGAGACGGACAAGCAAATCCCTTCAGTTGTAGATAATGACGAACAACAGAAAAATGAAAAGGGGATCGACAGAGTTTTCAACAGTGCTGATAAAAAAGGAACTAGCCATTTGGTGGAAACAAGAGAAGAGAAATGCTCAAATCGCACTGGCAATAACGTGGAAAGCCACAGCACAACTTCAAGCCCGAACCATGACAGATCAATCCAAGTGGATGCCGACTTGTTGAGGTCTTACGACATAGAAACTTTGTATGAAGAAAATGTGTTAGATAAAGTCGCGTCGGAACTGAATGACAGTGGCACTTGTGGGGGTGACAATGGTCTCCTATCATACTCTGGTCTATCTGAACGTAGTGTTCTTAACGGAACAGTGACTGAGAACGCCATAAAGATTGAACTGACCAACAATTTAGAAGCTACAAGCGAATCTACCAACTCGAAGCACGATCTGAAGGACATGGATATGAGCAATAACTCGCAAGTTCACAAGTATGACTATGTTAAGTTAGAGGTAACTGGACACGAGTTCTGTGATCCTGGAGAAGAAGAAACTACCACAGACAGAACTGTAAGTCCTGCCACTCACCCGACGTCGCCTCCAGCGGAGGCATCCTCGACGGGTACAGAATGTCTAAGTGCTAAAATATATAACGTGATTCAGGGAGAAGGTGGCCATCAGGAGTCGGGAGGCTCGTGTGATTTAACTGTGAATGCCCTACCCCCTGTAATATCTGTGCAGAGTACAAAAGCGGGAACCGGATATCAAAATTCCGAAGAATATATTAAAATGAACACACAGTTCTCTTCACCTGACGCTAAAAACTATCACGAAAATTCACAAGAAAGGCGACCTGGTTTAAAGCAAATGACTGGTCGGAACAGCGCGCTGTTACGATGTGGCGTGGACCAGACAACACCAGTGATGACATTTGAGACACCCACCGATGAGAATAATAGTGACGAGGATGAAGAATGTGGCCATAACTCTTTCCCTCCAACAATGGACCAAGACTTCTGCGCGACAACGAGGTCAGGTGAAGAAGGATTCTCGGATGACGAACTCGGTGAATATGAATATCCCAGAATGCCTAGCGCGGACTTTACATGTGGTGCAATTGCTCAGAATGGTGAACAAACTCTCGTTGTGCTGCACCAAGATCAGAATTTACAGGGACTGCGAAATGACCACGAGCAGTTCAAAGAGACGTTAAATGTGTGCTCCTCTCCAGATTCAATCGCAACCGGAGATACAGTTTTAGTTGATCGTCCTTCTGGTACTAGCCAAGAAAACTTGAACATAGGCCAGGTATCGAGCTCCCAATCCAGAGAAATTTTCCCAACTGAAGAAAGTGTATGCCACTATACAATTCATCTAGATAATGGAATTGCTCGCGTGATAAATCAGTCCGAGAACGAAATCTTTTGCTCGGAAGAGCCATGGGATACAAGCAACAGTGAATGTATCTATGAGACAACAAATCTCCAACCGGATGCGGGAAACAGGAACATACCCAAGGAGAGTCCAGATGTACTTGGCTCTACTGTGGTCGAGAAGAAGACAGCTCTTTCTCTTGCTCAGTGTGGTGAAGAGATCGAAGAGAGTAGAGCAGACGAGATTCCTCCGATTGAAGCATCAGATCCCAGGCAGTATGGATTAACCAAACCACCTGATTCTCTTGGTGCTCTACGGGATGTCTCAGTTGGGAACCAGAGAGTGAGACCTTCTGTTCCAAAGATGTACCTACCACCAGTTCGCCGGAATTACTTCGATTATTTTCGCTTTTTCGGCCGACGACCTTGTTATCCAGACGAAAAGGAGGTCGACGATGAGGGTTGTTCTGAGCAAAAGCAGCAAGGGGCCGAAGGAACTCAACATGAACTTGATGGACCAGACGAATCAATGGCCAATTTCCAATCTACGGATCTTTCGTTTACAGATGAGGAAGATCAGTGCTTAGTTCGAAGGTCTGTCTCTGAGCCTCTTCTCCCGACCTCGTCAGAAGACCTCCACGACGAGGGTCACAGTCCAGCGAGAACAGAGAGAGATCGACCGCTTCATCGACGATCGGTTTCTAACGTTCAAGGTAAGGGATCAACGGGAGAGAGATTTATATGGGTGAATTGAGGTTATAAATCTTGAAAAGTTATATAATTCAAGTATTATTTACAGTTGACATCTCAACATGGCAGCTATAAAATTATAAAAGCTTACATTAGTTATGAATGTTTTATTGGTCATTCATTTCGTCAGCTTTTACTTTTGATTTATGTCATGGCAGTCTTGTCAAAGATTGGAGGAGGCGGGGCGGGGGATATGCCATCGCTGCAAAACATAATTCGGGTACAGTTTGTTTAACGAGTGTCCAATTTCCATTTGCAGATTATGGTGTTGGTGGTCCAGGCACCAGAGGGCGTCGCAGGGCCATACGAGAATCTCGCGGGACTGTGAACACTCTTTACAGAGTAATGTGCCACATTATGTCTAAGCCAGAACATTTTTACATGTAAATTCTATCATGTGAAATCCGTAGGTAACAAGAGACGTCATTTGACGAGCGAGGCTGCGGCAAAATATTGATCAAATACAGGAACAACTAGGTTTTGCGATATTTAAGTAGAAAGTTTAACAGGAGGAATCTCACTGGGCGAGAAGGGCGAATGAGCAATCTCAATTTTCACTGGTTTATACTACCAGCTGAAAGTACTATATTGTGTGTAGGTCTGTCCGGTATCATTCGATAATGGATCAATACTTCAACGTAACTGAACAGTACTGTGACGTTAGTTATTGTGTGGTATGGTAGATGTGAGATTCTCGGGTGCAGAAAATGAACTGACTCGTGTACTCGGCCAGCGATTTGGTACCAGCACCTCTCCCACAAGCTGGGAAGCCAAAGCCCGTTCTACATGATTAGTGTCGAAATCACTGTGTGTCGGAATTGTTTGGTGAGCTGATAATTCAGCATTTTCTCCTGATATTCGCAATACCTTTCTGCTGATGTATGGGGAAAAGCACTTTTTTCACGTTTCTCCGACAATGGTATAAACGTGCATATCGTTATAGAAATGCTATTAACTGAACTACTTCTAATACTGGGTTTAGGCCAATATTTTGGAGATTTTAAAGATCGATACCGATTTAGTTGTACTTCGTGTGGCATTTTGGATATATATCGGAAGCGGAAGTTTTGTCTCCCTGTCTTTAGAAGCAGGCACAAATTCGCTTCAGACAAATTCAGAATTCTTTTCTGCATTCTGGCAGAAAACAAAATACTTAAAAATAAAAAATATTTATATCGAGGGCAAATGTTAAATTATGAACTCGCCGAACAGTTATTCCTCCTGTACAGATATTTGATCATCGAGAACACAGAAATCCTGCACTATTCCTGCAGAGTGGGATTTGTCTACCCAGCGTGTCATATCATGGTGCGCATAGAAGACAGACAGCTCAACCTTGTTTTGTCTATCGATTCCGTCAATCTTTCACCCGTGAATCTTTGACCCAATCATTTCTCTTCTCCTTGGACTCTTCTTCGCAGTACCCATCACTTACTAAGTGAGACAGTGGAGTGAAAAGTTGACTCCGTATATTTAAGTTAAAACAATGAAAGGGACATTCATATTCCGTCCAGTTTTCAGATGATTCCATTTCACCAACTCCATTCTTTTTGTCCTGTTTTCGTTTTCGTTTTCGTCTTTTTTTTTTCATTTCGAGCAGTTGGAAAGAAGGGAGAATCGATATAATCGTGTCGATCATTCATCAATTGGTACCAGTGCGAGAGGGGGTTGCGGCTGAGATATCGTAAGAACACATGTATATGAAATCTGCAATAACCACTCGCCTTCAGATTAATATACACGTATTTTGTACTCGTGTTAGCATTATGCATTGACAGTTACATTGATCTGTGATAAAATGTTATAGTTATAAGTTACTTTGTAAAACATTTAGTGGATGAATCTCCTGTGTCTGCACTTTCAGAAGATAACGATATCTATATACAGTGCTTGACTAGTATTTCTTGCCATGACATATATCCTAGGTGCTCTCTAACAGACAGTGGGGAATCAAATCTCCAGCTCTCGGAGATGAAAGGCATTTTTTTCGAGCAGACCGCCAGACCCACGAGTCTTCTGTTTTCTGATTTGTGCCCTTTTTTGTGAGCTATACCAGGATCCAAATTTGTGTTTAGATCTATTGTATCGATATCTAATTCTTATCCTACCTGTACGGGACTCGAAAATCCCACTTTACATGCTCACATGTGACCCCTTGAAGACTTCATTCCCCAAGCTATTGTAAGAATAGTTACCTCCTAAAGAGTTATTGCCCCTGCCATAAGGTAGTATCTCCACTCGACACAATCTCGGACAATGTAGGACATTAGAACCTCGATCCGCACTGGTAATAGTCCATATTGGCATCCATGTTGAAAGAATAATATCACGCGGAAACTCCGAACAGCGCATGTCAGCTGTATGACTTCCGTTACCATGGACACTGATGGAGATTAGCTCAAGAAGAAAAACCGAGAGAAACACCTCAAATTAGAAGAGATTCTTCCCGGGTAGAATCAAGGGAATGTCCATTTCATTTGGATATATATTTCATCTCTCGATAAGAGAGAAATACAACGAGGACTATGTGAGGGGAAACACATCCTACAGCATGTGATGTGCCTCACGTGCGGCGGATCACGGTTTACAGCTGAGAGCTGTAAAATCCTTACACCAGTAATACGCGAGGTATTATGAACACGGAATAAGCCGAGCAGTCGCGAATGGTAGTATCTCCTCACAGATATACTGTGCTCGACCAATCAAAATGCTGCATTCTGACATGAATCTTAATTCAGAATATCCGACGGCCACTTCAGCAGGCTAGAGAGAACCATCTCTCTAAAATGGAGATAAAAGGGCCATTTTTGCCCAATAAATTTAAGTTAAGAATATATCGACCATGGACAAATCCGACATACATATTCACATCCCAGTGACACTACATTTATGCTATATCCCAGTGATACGAATATAACCTACCAATTCAGTTTTGGGAAGTTCGGCTTCACATCAGTGCACTCTCAGAAATATTCAGGGAATAATCCTGAATAAATCAGGCTGCACATCTACCACTCAATTTCAGAGATTTTACCTGAAATCCAGGGATAATTTCCTGAAATTCAGGTATATCATCCATGAATTAAAGCTAAATTATCTGAATTTTACGTATCTGAATGGGGTCCGGAACTTAGTAATCAGGGTGGAAAATTTGCCTGAATTTCAGGGAAAATCCTCTCATTCAGGGATCTTTTTTCTGAAATTCAGGAAATTATCCCTGGATTTCAGGTAAAATCCCTGAAATTGAGCTGTGGGATGTGCAGTCTGGTCTATTCAGGATTATTCCCTGAATATTTCTGAGAGTGTTGGATTGACTTTATTTGAGTCCAACGTCAGAAAGTCAGATTATATTTTTTTGTACTTTATTAATTCATAATATCCATCATTCGTAGAAACTATACCCTTTCGTCTACCATTAGATATCATACAGGTCACGCATCTCTGTTATTTGTCTCGTGGAATTTATTATTGATTTGGGTGACATATATGGCCTATAGATTCAGATGATCTTGCTACTCTTACATGAGGTTGTATTGTCGATTAAACTAACCGTTTTTAAATTTGGTTTCGTTGATATATTGAGATTGGGGAAAGTCAATACAGGTGTCTGACCTAACATTTCAATACAGATGTCTAACCTACACTCCAATATAGATGTCTGACCTATCACTCCATAGGTGGCTGATGTAACATTCATACTAATGCCGGTATATAGAAATGGAGGCAAAAGTCTCGAGTTGTTCTGTTTATGTTCAACAGTTTCATGACATTATTCAATTTTGTATTTTGTTTATATTTTCGTAATATCGGTCATCAACTTATATGTGTGACATGATACATATAAGCGGCGTTATATTATATATAAAATTCATCTCACCTGTTGTTTCATTTAACACGTGTTTGTTTCATTATTAGCTGTCTTACCTTGTCGAACTCTTCTTAGAGGTTTTCCGTATTATATTTCTCATCTGACGTTCCTTCAGTTACATAAAGCTACATTCTCATGACATCATATTGTATATCCCTATTGTCATATATTTTTCTTTACAAACGGTTTGAAGGTTGCAAACTCTGACATTGGGTTAAGCTAGTGAATGGGGTAAATTCTACAAACCGTAGACGCACGTGATGTCAGATAGCCAATCAAGATATGGTCTGAACAATATCCTGCAGCCATTGATCTCCAAATACAGCAGGCGGTGGCTTAAGAAATAATGTTTTCATAGGCGTGCTAAATCGTTATTTTACGCACGGTTAGCGTGGGAAAGTTTATATTTTAGGGCAAGGACGAACATTATTCTATTGCACCACTCAAATTAATTATCAACAAAGATTACCATGAAAGATTGGGAAAATATGGTAAACGTTCACAACCTTTCTTCCCTTTGTTGAAATGTGCCTTCCGCCTCAGTTGGTAGCGTGCCAATATCAATGGACGAGTTTATGTGGTCTCTCAAAAGGGGGCGCAGTCTTTCTGCCAGCTGAGACTGTGTGGAAACATACATGCATACAAGCCTATTTGTGTGTCATTCTTAATCAATTTCACGATGGAACCAACAGTTAAACTTGAGACAGAAATTTATGTTTTTAATAATAATACAAAACGAATTTAATACCTTTAAAAATCCGTATTCTCCATTTCGTTTGCCTGTCGGTCCCTGGTTCATTTCGTTTGTTAGCCAGATCTCTTAATTTCTCAACGTCAGCGGAGGAAAACATACCTTTGTTCAGCTGATCACATCTGTGTTGAGTCTCATTTAAAACAGCAAGAAGAGATTCATCATCCGAGTCTCTCATGAACTCTTCGATATGCGCTTCTCTTGATAATTCATATCTGAAAGCACGTCTTGTTTCTCCAGTTGATCTGTTTCTTATTGTTTAACACTCGTATGCCCCAATTGGTTTGTAAATATCTGCGATTATACGTGTTCTACCTTTAAAATAAACTAAAGTTCCTACTTGCAGGGTAACCATTCTATTTGTTTATTGGATTGTATAGGCAGACGAGAACTTGTCCTGCCATTTATCACCCGCCCTGTGAAATGGATTATCTTGAGTGAACACCCGTGTGTGTCAATATCACGGGTGTAGATTTCATACGTCACAACGTTCTTAACCGTGCTAAATCTAATAATTTCACGGTTATCAGTGAGTAATAGGTGTAAGTGTTATAGAATATTGGTTTTTAAACGGAAAATATGCATATCTCTTGAATAACCAGTCAAAATTGAATTTTGAAGAGGTCATTCATGGGCACTTATCCTAATATGGACCACGGAATATTAATAGAGCTATGACATCACCAAACCGTATGCTGAAGAGAAACAATCACAATCGGTCAAGGCGAGTACGTGTAGTCATTGACTTGGGTATGTGAAGATGCTGATCTAACTCATCCCAGCCGAGTAAAACCGCAGAAACCCTAGAGACGTTTTCCGTGTTAACTCTATTCTTACCTTGCGAAAATATATGTGGGTGCATGATTTGTTGACATAGGTTTTATTCAGCTGATGTATTTATTCTTCAAAGCCCCAAATGCAGGATAAACACCAAACGTGTGTCGCATGTCCTTATTTGGAAATCACAGTTCACCGAAAGAATACTTCTCGGTGAACGTTAAAGTTCAGAACAAAAGTAAATTATATTCTAACATCTTTGACTTGTTGAGATTTGTATATCCAGAACAGATACAAACGGGGGTTGATCCGAGTTTACGTGGTATTACTAATATCCGGGTATTTATACAGAGGCACTGATGGGACACGCTCCAAGAACTCCTGTGCTTCCGCAGAAGACCTCTTGGGATAGACCAGATATCGAATAAAAAAAGTGTGTAAGCGCGGGCGGGCGTGATCACAGGAGCTTACCGTTGTTAATTTGTTGATAAGGTGTATGGGGGTGTTATAGAAATCCTCGACACCTCTTCTACTCACAATAAACCTAAGTAACAATGGTAAACCTGTGTTTGTTAACTGAAAATTACATGTTAATAAAGCTGAGTTTTGTTTCAACACAAAACGTCGAATTAATTTTTTCTTGGAGTTTACTTATGAAGTAGGCCTCTCAGCCTCCAAATAAATGCTCATCTGAATAAAAATGGATTCAAGGTTGATCATTCAGTTCTCCCTGTGTGACCTTTTTGTATTGTGGGGGTAGTTCGGAAATATTTTCCCTTGCAACAGAAACATGACACAACAATCCGAAGCAATAATCACGCTTTTCAATATATCACGTGGTGAGGCACTCGCAAATTAACGGTTTATTAATAAGACACCCAGTATATTCTAGATAAATAAAGAAATCAAATACTATCGCTTTGTAGGGGTATGGCAAAGCCCTTTATAGTATATCCTAAACATTATAATATATACAATATAGGGTTTAGGCATATATATATTTTTTTCTTTATTATTTCCTAGAATATATTCTTAAGGCATTATTAGCTTGCGAGTGGGTTAGGTTACGTGCAACTGTAATTTCGGTTTGATGTCTCCTATTGTTTTAACAAGGAACACTTTCTGACCAAACCATGAATCAATTTTTTATTTTATTGTTATTTTTTTTTCAATGAAATTGACCTTCAAGATTTTGAAATTTATATTTCCTTGTGTAATCTGCAAGATAAATCAAATTCAGAATGTTTTGGATTGACAATAAGAATCCGCTTACGGTGAAAGAGCAATTCACCTTTTTTAACGAGGGCAAGTTTATAAATCCAGGATTACATCGAAACAAAAACATACAACCAAATAGATAAATGCTGAGGATATCATAGATTGATTCCGCAAATCAAAGAAAGCTTTCACTGTCTTGTAGATTGGAATACTTTTTTAGGGAAAGATTACATGTTCTTGAAGAGGTGACCACTGCAGCAGATATCTTATTTTACATATAGTGACATTCTATCACATTGTATAATGCGTCCAGCATATTGATATATGTTTTAACATGTTTTAATTAGGTGGGATCTGCATGGAAACATGCAACATCGATTTATTCTTATGACCAAGGCAAGATGTTCCGTAGTTCCGACAATTTCTTCATGCTGTCGCGTGTAATCATTTCTAAGACACTTCCTCGTATAGCCAATGGACGTAAGATAGCTGAATTGTGTGATACCATGCACGGTTTTACATCGAGGAATTCAGTGAATTTTGTTAAAATGTTGACCAAAGCACGCGTCCAGTTTTATCGCACTTCCTCAAAATGAGATTTTTTTAGGAAGCCTACACCTCTCTTTTCAACATAGAATTTTATTGAATTGTATATAAATTATCATTGTTATCATAACAAAAATATGGAATAATGACTGAGCACTGAATATAGCGAGCCACGTTAGGGACCGGTCAAAATTTTCGGAAGGGGGACCGAGATTGAAACAATATATCTTAAAAAAAGCTCCCAAACTCAACCTCACCGATAGGCCTACTTTCAAAAAAAAGTCAAGACATCCCCCTTCCATTCAGTTTGTAGTGTGCAACTATTCATAAATACAACTTGGGAGTCTTTAAACCATGGCCACATAATTTAGACCTGTATATACAATTCAGCCTATTATGTCCCTCCCTTGGACAGTTAGGAATAACCTCGCTCTGAAAATGAAGGTAAAATGGTAGTTCTTGCTGAATAACTTTGCATACCGATAAAGTTCCCAAATCAAGAGGCCATTTTGCACATACAAATCTGCATTGAATCACAAGAAAAAAACTAAATTGTCATGTATCTGAAATGCATAATATTAGATGAAGTAATATCACATGTATTTTTAGAGGTTATCCCTATATAGGGGCAATATACCTGTGCATTTGCGTACACTTCGCCATCCATAAGATGGCTTGCGAATCGTGTGTCGCCATTATTGCGGAGCGATATCCGATACTTTACCGTACACTGTTCGGTCTTCATCCGGCGGGGAACAGACTCGAGAAATCTGATAATTTACAGGTTTTTCATGCTACTTCTGAAACATATATTGTCTGAGCTTACAAAAGATACAGCTATTAATAAATTCTGTGTCATCCTAGGTGTTGTAGATCTGTAATTTTGAACAAGTAGGACAGCAGGTTACGTTGGTTGAGTTTAGCTAATGGCTGACGACATCGCGTGGTCTTGATTTCAGGGAATTCCCTCATATAATGGCCGAAAGTAGGCTGAAAATGGATAAACACGATTCCAGGGTCAGTCTTACACCGCGTACAGATGACCCAGATGGTTACAGGTTTTATACATGTGGTCACGGGCTTGAGGCACAAATAATAAGTGACGTCTCCCAACGCCATTAATATAGCAAAGCAGGTAAGCACCCCCCGCCCCTCCCATTAGATAAGTCAAAAAATTAAGCACCCACCTGAACCGCTAAAAAAAAACTTAACGTCCACCTCCGAAGTACTAAGACCCCTTCCGCCAGCGATGAGTTTTGTCGCTTAAAAAATCGACAATAACTATAATGACAAAAAATATGTTCCAAAAACTATACAGTACAGGCTAGTTAAGTCTCCTAATACTTTAGATGTCTATTTTCTTTTCCGCCTAATCGTCTTCTGAACTATTTCTTCTTGGAAGTTTAAGTTAGTTAAAAGCCTTTTATTATTTTGTTTCACTTCAGTGTGGAAGTAACGTTGAAATCTGAACAAAAGTTCACTAGTGCGTATGTATCCGACCAGCACCTAGTTCAGAATATAACCATGTCAAATTTTGAAACCCCGTCATACTTTTCTAGAAATAAACGGTTTAACTATGACCCCTGTAATCAACCTAATTAACCAATTAACAACGGTAACGAGCCCCTGTGGATTAGAGGGTCTCCACTCAGTCAGGCGAAGCTTTTGCCATGCATGATTAGATTTTAAGGGCTATAGAATTGTACACGTATTCACTAAAATGATTTTACTGGAGAAAGAATTGCAATAGTGTTAAAGAAATGTGCAATGGAGATATGTTCATCATTTTGACTCCCATGTGGGTTACAAGTACTTGAACCGAATGGACAAGCATATGGCTTCGAACAAACGGATCTGTCACTGACATCGGATCACTACTATATCTGTCGGAAGACACCAACACGCTCACGAGTGCTGCACGTATATTTGTTTCGTCCAATCGATTCTTTAATTTCCATCTATTTAGTTAATGAAACCGAACTCCTTCAAGTATTTAATGCAAACAGTTTAACCTACATCTTCGGATACGCTCCTTTCTTTCCTAAAGATTATTCAACTCTATCCGTTTGCTATAAAATGATTAACATCCGGAGTTTTAAATCCGAAGATTACACGCGCCAACGAATCACACAGTGTTTACCGAGTGATGCATGTCTGTCTGTCTGTCAGTTATTTTCTACCCACATTTATACGTTCAGGAAACGTTGAATTACCTCATGACAACAAAAATACCAAGGTTACAAACAATGGCCTCAAAATGCAAAAAAAAAACACCTCACGGGTAATTACCTGGCTTACAAAGCTGGCGTATACATTTATTGTTAAACATTGTATCTGAAAAAAAATAGTTGGTAATTTTCCAGATTCCGAATACATTCTGATCCCTATATAGAGCAAATATTCATGTAGAAGGTAAGGAGCAAATCTGAAATTAACATTTGATCATGCACCGTATAAAGGTCTACACACATGACGCCGAGTTGATAACTGGCATACACGGTACAAGCTATGATATCGAGCTATACCCAAGAGAGACTATATGGTCCGAGGGCTCACCATAGATCCCCTCGGGGATTTTGCAAGGTGATATTTTTCAGATACTCTGGCTTATGTTCTATCATGATCTGTTTGTTTGTCAGAAACTCTGGCATGTGTGACCTAGGCACGCCTGGTCGTGACCCCACCCCAACCACAGTAATTGATTGATTGAAATTGTAGTTTTCGGACCGCTTCCCGTACGGATTTCGCGGCCCATCAACACAACACATTCACATCTCGCGACGAAGCCTATATATGTATATATTTACTGATGCCTGCTCAATTCAATATATTGCGGTTGGGCCCCACCCGTGAGTTAATTTTCCATGTCCGTATATCCAGCTTAGTTGTGTGATCCCATTCAACAAACTGCATGTTTATTTACTTGTAACACGAACTGATAGTTTATTTGTGGCTTGAAAACTGACACTCTTGTGGCTCCAAAATCCAAAATGGCGTCCAATATGGCCGCCATATTCGTTACAATTGCAGTTTGCCCACAACTCGCAGCACATTTCCAAAGGGCAGCGTATTGAAATGTACGATTGGAACAACTGAGTATATATACAGCGAATAAATGTGCCCAAGGAGGACCTAAGCATTTAATTTTGCATAATTGAAGAATTCTAGGAACAAGTAATCATAGATAAATTAAAAATGGCGATCAAGGAAGGTCTTGAAACAATAATTTTATTTTTTTTAAATTGTGCAGAAGGACTTCAAACCGACCTGAACTTTCGTGTGAAGAAATTGGATTTCAACAGATACGTGCCTTAAATTCATAAACACTTACTCAAAATCATGATGAGAAACCTATCCAAAAAATATCCAAATGCATGGCAGCATATTTAATATACCTATTATTCATGGAACACATGATCAGGATAATAGGCTTGACTCAAACCTAAAATGATATGTTATGTAGTACCGAAGCCTGATTGTTTACATTTCGTGATCATAAACTTGCCTTGAATTGAACACACACATTGTCTCCATTTCGAATATGACCATATGCTGTCTGTCGAGAATTATACAAAAAGACTCAAAAATGGGCCTAAGATGATCAGCTATGGTGTGAAACATTTTAGGTCTGAAAAATGTCTACTTCGAGCTAAAAGTAATACCTTGAATTTGACGAATACCATTTGCAACACGAGATTAGGATGACCCAGTATGTCCGCCATCTTGAATTTCTTAATTACTATTTTCGACTAGACCCAAACTAGGCGGCTATAAGGCCCTTAAATAGACAGATAGATCTATGGTGTGAAAAGGTGTTTTTGTTGAAATTTTACTATCAATTAAAAATAATGCCTTGAATATGAACCCACATCGTCGCTAATTTTAAGTTAACAATTATATTCTCAGCTGAACATTATGCCGATTGGGCATAAATGGCCACAATGTGATAAACTATGATGTGAATCTGCTCAATTTAAAAAAGTTTGTACTCTGACTTAAAAAGTAATTCCTTCAATAATATGAGCAACATACAAGACCACGATTTTCGGATAACTTCCTGTGAGCGCCATTTTGAATTTAACGATGATATTTAAAACTGACGACTAAGCAAATGAATTCAAAGTGGGCACAAATTGTTAAGCTATGATGTGAGATCGCCCGGTTCTATCAGTTTGCTCAATGAGATAAGAATAATGTTTCGCATTATACGAGCAACATGAAATAGCGGGATTTTTAGATGACTTCACATGGACGCCATTTTGAATTTGACCATAGTTCTCTCCGAGTACTCCTGTTTCCTCCACCAACCAAACTGACTGTCACCATATGAGTGAAACAACCTTGAGTGTGGCATTAAGCCAAAATCCCCCCCCAACTCTAAATCTTAGAGAATTGGCAGTAGATTCGAAATGGGCGTAAGGTGTTAAACTATCATCAGAGACTCTCGGTTTGAGTAAATTTGCACAATAAGCTAAGGATAATGCCTTGGGCTTAGGAGCAACATGAAATGGCGATGATGTCTTCATATGTTCGAAGAGAGAAAAGAAAGGTGTTTTATCGTTTAATCATCAGCTTAAAACAAAAAACACCCATAGACAAGGTGTTGTTATGCTGAGAACGTTGAAGTTTTTAACCTTCAACCATGTGTAAATGTTATTTTTTGTTCGGTTTGTTCTCTGCCTGGTTTGTGGCTTTCACTGTTGATCTTTCACGACGACCAAATGCTGTGTAGATTTTTGGACCAATGCAGTTTCTCGCTTGAAAGGTAGACAAAAATGGAAGATTATCTTGGTACATGGTTGAATAGATACCTCATGATTATATTAGTATTCAAATAAGCGTCATATCCCACATTCAGTAGGCAATCAACGTCCATAAATAATTTTCGCCTCCATAATCAAAATACACTCTCAAAAATAGTGAGTACAAAAAGTACAGCAATTTTTGTACAGTCACTTTGGCAAAACTTATCATCCACAGTGCTGTGTACATTCGTCATGATTTGAAACGTCGTATAAAGATCAATGCTGAACCCCAGCAATTAAAATCAACCAAGAACATTATATTCCATGATGTCTTCTTGCTATGATAGTATAACATGTCTTGAAATAAAATATTTCGAAATGATTATAAAGGATCCCTTAAATCAGAGCTGGGAAAGGGTTTACGTTGACAGACAAGGGAGATAACCAGAAAATATTACATTCTACGTGCAAAAGGAAGTACAGAGTGAAAGGTGTACAAAAATGTACACATTAGTTCTGACCGTATTCACACGCGATACTATAAAAAAACAAATATATGGAGAAAAATAGAAATACATTAGACAGTTTCTTAGGTTTATTGTTCGTATTGAGCAGTCAGGAGGCCAACTTACAGCAGTTATAAGATTATAACCTCTTCGAGTGATTATGTTAAAATCTTCAATGTTCACAAAATCATATTTTTACCAGTAGTGAGGTCCATTTCTATGTTTAACAACATTCATCCTCCAAGTGCATATGGTACATTCATAAAAGTGCAAATTGACATTATATTGCCGTATAAAGTTACAATGTATAATCTGTTGATGGAATGTTCGCCCAAGCCAATTTTCTGAGGATAACCTTGCCTGTTTGCATCAGACGATCATGTTTTATTTGCCTCTGCTCAACTTTTCTTTACATTTCCTTCCACAAACATTTGTGGTCAAATTGGCACCACAACATTTAACTTATTGCTTTATGTAATTTCATATATAGGATATCATTTTTGTAACTTCTGTAAGGTGGTCCACTGACCGTGGAGACTGCACAATTGCTAATTCGTGTGTGTCAGGAAAACATGTATTGGCTGTGTTAAAAGATTGTGGATTTTTAAAATGTGCTATCGTGCGTGTACCACCGAATCTAGCGTCTGTTAGAACTTGTATTATGGCTTATAACTTCTCGTATCAAAATCAAGCAGAACATTATATCCGCGTTCTGGAGTGAGCTAGAAAGACAAAGGTTCTGAAGGAGAGATGCCATTGAGTAAGAAATATATTGTGCTTGACAAAAGAACATGGTGATTGAGAGGATGGTGAATATTGAGTACAGTATCAGCACGCCGCCTATCATGGAATCAGCAGCCGCCATAGCAAGTCTCTCAGAGAGGCAAGTATGCGAAATGTGGGTTTCCGTTCAAACTACAATACCCTACCATGGTTTAAAGTCAAGATCAGAATAACTTGGTGGCGTTGTGTTCCCAATCACGAGAAGTTGTACTTCCAGTACTTTGTACTTAATGAAACTATTACTCAAGCACAACCACAACCGCACAGGAAGATCATATAGCCTGGCGCGATCTGTGTTTTGAACGGCAACAGAAACATTCACTTGAGCAGACCATCGTCTCATCCAGAAAGGATAACCGAAGGAAATATTTTACTGATTGTTATAATGCACAGACTGGCCATTTCATATGACACTCTCCACAAACCATCGATCAAGCCAGGCCTGTGGACATGTCTGCACGTAACGGTCGAATAAAGGAATGCAGATATTTAAAGCAAACTCTCGGAGTGATTGTTTTTACGATTCCGGTGACCTAGAACAATCCTTCGCTTCGTTGTCCGCACTCAAATGGTTCTCGAGTATGAAACTTACTCATGGGCATAATCAGGTAGCTAGGCACCCTGTTTCCGAGTAGAAAATAGAATTCACCATGCCTATTGGGCTATTCGAGTAGGTTAGGTTGTCGTTTGAATTTACTAACACACCGGCCACCTTTCAACGCTTAATATAGCAGTGCTCAGAGGACACACTTTTGGAAAACGTTATAGTGAACATAGTCGGCACCGTTATCTACTAAATTTTGAGCATCTTCGTGTTGCGAAGATAAAAACGACACTAACGGCACCAAATGCCCTTCTATCAACAGGAAGTAATATGTTTGAGCCATGTAATATCGGAATCGAGAGTCTCAACTGATTTGTTTAAAAGATCGCATCGGTGGATTATTGAACAATAACAATAAGTATAACAACACTCAGAGGGCGGTGTGTTGAGGAATTTGCTGGGCTGACAGCAAGCACTCATTCGAACTGGAATAGAACACCGAGCAAAAAGTTGAACGAGAAATTACTGCTGCGCCGGTTCGGTAATTTTCAGATTTTACAAAGCTTTTCAGTCCAAAAGCAGATACCAGTCAATTGTGTCAAGACGTAGTACTGTCGCGGCTTTAAGTTGAAAGAATCAGGTTACTGGCTTATGCTAGTCATGGACTACGCCCACTGGAGTGGAATGCCACCAACTACAGTTCCATGCGCTGAGACATCCTGACTGTGTGAATGGTCAACCGTGGATAAATTGAAAGGTAGTCTGACCAAGTGTTAGAAATTAAGCTATCTAACCACAGCTATGGGGGAAGCTAGAGGCATTTCAATTTTACGTCAAATACGATCACGGGAATGCAGAGAGTCTCGTGGAGAACCGAGATACTGGAGAATCCGAGAATGTAGAGGACGGTTGGAACATTGGTAATCCCTCGTTTAGTACGCTTTAGTGCGTCAACGTGATTCGCTTCCATATACCAGGTATTTGGCAGTTAGGTAGTCCATATAGCAACAGCTGTTCCAAAAAACAACAGCTTTCCTCCTTTTCAATGATGCCCTATATTTGCATACTTCAACTTGGATGAATCCTCAAGAATGGTTTAATTTAGTGGCCCGCCCTGATAAAGATTTTGTCGTATACCCGAGAACACTCACTCTTGCTGTTACGTTTATGAAGCCAGAAAATAATTTAATACTATACAAAAAGCCGTAGTTCATACAGAAGAATATCTCCAAGTTTTATAACACCTGCTCATAGCAGTAAGAAATGGGGTTTGGTCAACCAAATCAAATCCAAAGTTTTTCAATATTACCATATCTATTTTGACAATAGATCGAATATCATTTGTCAACGTATATGGCAAGAGGGACTTTTTACGGGTTATAACGCGTTCGTGTCTCAAGATGTTCGCATTTTTCCTCATGTTAAACGATAATGTTGACTAAATCTTTCTTTGACACCATTCTGCTGACCTCGTGAGAATTAATTCGTTGGAGAGAGAGAGAAAGGAAGAATGGTAAGTTACTCCAGTCCGCAACGTATATCTGGCATGAAGTTCTATGAACAAGCGCAGAGAAGTCGTCTTGCAACCTTTTATCAAAGTTGTTCCATGGCATGGTATGCTATATGGGAACGTTGGAGCTGGAAGTTGTTGGGCTGTTGAGGTGCATTGTCGGCTGGATTTGAGAGCAAGACCTCTCTGATAAGGGGCAAGAGGAAAGTCCAGGCGAAACAGTAGATTCTCAATATTAATCTGAATTTTGTGAATTTTAAACTTGACGTAAATTGGACAGTTAGTGTTTTAAAAAGACGTTTATCTGACTTTGCTCGAAAAAGCAGTCCAAATACGTCGACACTACTCATAGATTAGTACGCTTTTAACAATTAACCTACAAAAGCAAAGTTACGGGGAAATGGCATTTAGCATACCGGCCATGTATCAGATAAAGGTCACATGTCTATCCGAAGATGACTTGTTGTTATTTAAAAATAAACTGTTAAACTGTTAAAATATCTAGTGCGTGTTGTTCTTTCTTCTCCGGTTTTCGGCATATTTGACACTCTCCTCTCTGTTTTAAGCAATAGGTTTTAGACCTGGGGTTCCCTGGTTTTCGAAATATTTAATTGAACAAAACCGCTTTCTCATTACACATGTATATTTAATAACGTTGACACATTATATATGACATGGTTCTTATTCTAGTATGATATCCTTTTGATAGAAATTATTCTAATGTCTAGTGACAATTTCCAAAAACAAATCATAAGTTTACAAAATAAAGTAATTATTATTATCTATTGTTCGATTTTAGAAATCTAATAAAGAATTGCTTTAAAAATTGACTACGAGTAATCCGAATTAAATTTCCTAGATTTATTTACGGTAATTCCTAGTAAATAATAAGTAAAATCTTAACTAAAAAACTATTGAAATCAGCGTCCATTGAAGTAAAATATTAAATCAAACTCAGCTGTTTCAATCTGCTAAAACAAACACTAGCGAAAAATGCGTTCAGTTTATCT
>JAVTVY010054866.1:0-28497 GCA_036873755.1 Hanleya hanleyi | reverse complement strand
ATATAAGAACGTTTGTTGAACCTTTTTAATGTGATGTTTCCATATACAGTGCAATATACTACTGTGTGATATGTCAATCGTGATCATCCCGTAATCATTTATATAATCATTGTCTCGCTGTGATATTGTTTCTATTGTTTTAGGTTTTTATTATTTTTATGTAAATATTGTAAATAATCTGCACGGATGAAAAACAGCATCTGCTGATTCCTTTGCAATAAACTGAACTGAAACTGAACTGAACTGTCCACCCGGCGAGAGCGAGGTGGAGAGACCTGTTCTCAGAGGGAAAGCGATATGCCGTAGCAATAGCAGCGTTCTACGCAAAGTAACACGAGATACAAGGAAACGCATACGTGCCAGCCATTTTGATCTTTAGTGAACATCTCAGAAGCCATGATCATGTTTCACATCAACTGGTTCCGCACTACTGGACAAGAAGTTCAAAAGCCAAGGCTTTCGATATGCGCCAGTTTGATTGGTCCGTGAGGGACATATTGAGTGGCACAGTCCGAGATTATTTTCAAGCCAAAATTAAAGCGACGAGACGATGTCATTTATCTAATTTGGGAGCTTGAAAATGAATTGTCTGAAAAGCAGATTAATCTAATATGGTCGAAAGATTGCTTGATCACCCGAAAAACAAAGTCAAAGGACTATTTTACATCTCTCTTCCCACATCTCTGCAGAAGGACAATATCGTTACCCCTGAGAGATATTGTTGCGTTTCTATTTCCGCCCAGAAACGTCGGCATCTTGTCCATGTTATATGAAAGTATACTTTAGTTGATATTTTTCTCTTCATAAATGCTACTGATGTTATCGAAAGATCAAATAGCACTTTTGATGTTGAGAGGATCGCTTGGTGTTCTCTTTGATTCGCGCTTCTTAATCTGCTCGAAGATAGACCGTTTAACATGTATAAACGCAAAGAGGGTTGGATAGATCCAGCCTGTACACTTCATTTCATGCCAACCGGCCAAGCCAAAGACCTATCCAAGAAAATGGCATTCAATGTTGATTGAACTCAACGATCACAGACATCTAGCTTCGGATTTCTCTTCAAGATTAGATACATCATTTTGAGCAATAAATCGTTCCACTGTGGAAGGCTTGGCTATCTTTGTAGACGCCTTTCGGTTTGATACTGCTTGAATACATATACTTTTCAGAGAAATTCTTAGTGTATTATCCATATTTTAAAGAGACAAGTTGCTCTCTACGAATCGATGGATATCCAGTATATGCCCATGAGTGCAGCCTTACCACATGCATCAGCACGAATGAGTTTAACGCAGTTTCATGGAATCCCACTTGATTCATCATCAAGAAGAGCATTATTCTTATATCAAACATCATCAAAGGCTCGGTTTAAAGCTTGGCTAATATCTCCAGAATTGGCGTTCTTTCTTGTGCCGTTTACAAGCCGCATGTTGTTTTTTTCACGCACATTTTTCTATTTTATTTTCAGAAGAATCGCTACAAAATGAACTTTCCCGGTAGCGGAACACATGATATGAGTCGAACATACATAACCTGTCCGCACAAACTGGGGTAATAATGGTAACAAAATGCCATGAACTCTGGTCGGCACCGATATTTACTCCAGGAGATATCCAGATAAACATCATTACTTATGTCCACAAATTCTTGGGGAGAACCAAAACCAAGATATTGGCACAAAAAAACATAGCACATACATGTACGTTTGAATAAAACGCTGGTGGATGTGACATCCGTGGCTAATTAGGGAAAAATTATGACTTGTATGAGCATGGAATAAGATATGCTATCAAGTGTATCTCTGCCGAGTTGAATTGATTGACAAATCTACTAAAGTCAATTGGCATCCATGCAATGTAGAATTGACCCATTCCGTTAAGCCAGTTCTATTTGCAAAACATTTTCGTCCTAGTTATTACCGTCAACAAGCTGCTCAGACTATTATTTTTATCAGTTTGGGGATAAATTCGGTTCTTTCTTCCTTCGAGAGACAAATCCGCCTACAAACTCTACCAGACCGAGACAATCAAATTGTGGAGAAATCACACAATGTAGAAATGTTCAGCTCTGTAGCGCCTGGATGGCGAAATATCGAGTGTTTATGGATGAAATAGCCTCCCAATCGATCAGCCTGTGGTAGCGTTATTTTCCACTCCGATGTTCTGGATAATAGTCTATGGGCTTATGTAACATTTTCCAGATTTGTCATTTTTTCGGGTAGATTCTTGGCACTCATGTCTAAACACATCTAGAAAGTTTGCTGATTAAGAAAAGAATGGGTGCCAGTTTTTGCATTAACATTTGGGACCTCCATTTTGAATTTCAAAATGGCCATCATCGAAAATCATTTTTTAAACATAATTGCCAATTATTCATTCAAATGTCATCCAATATTTGTTTCATTTTATCTAAACTCTTATAAAGGGGCCAACCATTCATTGGAAACAAAATAAGAACACTATAAATGCTCTAAATTAGCAAAAATCCAAGATGGTCACCAGATTTCAGGATTTGTTTACGTAGCCCCATATAGTCCCATACTAGGGGTATAGGACCAATGTTTGTCCCACTGGGAAACGTACTTCTAGACATTTGCGGTATGGTTGTTTTGATTTGTTTTGTCTCGTCAAGACAAACATGATAGGAACTGTCCCGGCACGAAACGGTGAAATTTTTGAAAAAAGTTTGAGGTCTGTCTATAGCCCCATATACATGTAGACCCATATACTGGGGTATAAGCCCAATGTATGTATAAATCCATACTGGGTGGACGTGATGGAGTCTAGGTGAGTCCCTGGTGGTCCAATGGTGTCGTATGAGGTCTTATTTTGAAACTCTCATGCAGGAGCACTTGACTACACTAATACGTTGTCAATAATTGGCGCATGCGCAGCCCGGCCGTAGTATAGAAAGCAGGCATTTTGGGGGGTGTGTATGGGTGTGTTTGGGTTAGAGATGGGCTATTCACGGTTCGAATGGGTCGTGTGAGGTATCCATGTGAAGCCTATGTAATGGAGCATCTGGTGGCGTGGATGTGGGGTAGAAATATGGTCATTCTGCGCATGCGCAGTCTGGCCGTAGTATAGAAAGCAGGCATTTTGGGGGGGTATGTGGGTGTGTGTTTGGGGTGAGATGACCGCTATGGGTCCGAATGGGTCGTGGAAGGTGTCAAAGTGAAGCTTGTGTGGGTTAGAGTCAGAATGGTGTGTTTTCAAATGCAAGTCGCGTCAATCTGCGCATGCGCAGTTGGTTGTAGTAAGTAAAGTGGTCATTTTGGGGCAGTGAATGAAAGTATTTGGTGTAGAGAGGGACCATCCTTGGTCCGAATGCGTCGTGTGTGGTGTCATTTTGTAGTTCTTGGGGTGTAGACCCCAATTTGAGGGATGTTCACATCATCTGTGACGTCATTGGTGACGTCATCAGTACGAGTAGTAGCCAAAGTGGACATTTTAGGGCAGTGAAAGGAAGGTATTTGGTGTAGAGAGGGACCATCCTTGGTCCGAATGCGTTGTATGAGGTGTCATATTGTAGCAACGCCCGCCAACGCCAAGCTTAACGCTTCAACGCCCTGGTGAAATAGCTCAGAAATTCTGATTTTCTAGATATTCCATGTAATTGTCACTAATTCTTCGAAATGCACTGACGCCCGTCAACGCTTGTAGTTATGCCTTAACGCTCTAACATAACGCCTTGACGCCATGATATAGACCGGAGAGAGAACAACAACAACAAAAACAAGGATGACACATGAGAGAACAACAACAACAAGAAGTTTTTTCATATAGTTTATTTTCCCCAATGTTACATCATACCCACGCTGGGAGAGCCGCGTTGGGTATGTTTACAACTCAAAAAGACTCTTGCCCAATCAGAGGCCACCATTTGCATCTATCATATTCGTTCCTGTCCGTTAGATGTAGTCTTGTCCAATCAGAAGTCGCCATTTCAGCAAGTTCCATCTTCAGTCCATGTTCGCTCTGAACAGTTTCTTCTAATCATCGTCGGACAGGCCTGGATATTTTTCGGGCAGCATGTCCTGAAACAGTTGTTTGCGCATTCTGATCGCATTTTCCAGGGCCACGGTGGGTGGTAGCCCCATAGCCTCTTCCAAGTGACGCTTGGCCTTCATGATGGACCTGTGCGTGGGGTCGCCTTTCATTTCAAGCGGTAGTAAGGTATACTGTTCATAGATCGCCATGGCTGTTTTCCTGATGCGGGGGCGCATTTGGGTGTACGTCTGTTGTAAATTATCCTCTCCGGCGTCCTCGATCGCTGCAGCGTAAGTATTGATAGCTGCTGTCACAATACGATCCCAGAAGGTAGGTTCTGCCTCACTTTCCACGGACGTATGCTGACTATCTGAGGTCAAGCTCTCCGTATCACTAGATAGACTCTCAGCAATCTCTGTTTCGGTATCAGTCGATACACTCTCAGCAGTCTCTGTATCAGCATCCCCCTCAACGGACTCCTCAGAGTCTTCAATCCCATGTATATTGTTCTGGTGTCGCATCATATCGTAATGTCTGGTGAACGTGCGTTCGCACTCAGAGCAAGTATAAGTAATGTTGACGGTTGAACGTCGACTGTGCGTGTTTTTGGAAATACGCTCGCTTTTATAGACAGTAACGCCCGCCAACGCTTAGCTCAACGCTTCAACGCCCTGGTGAATTAGCTCAGAAGCTCTGATTTCCATGGAATTGACACCAATTCATCGAAATGCAGCGACGCCCGTCAAAGCCCGTCGTTGCGCCTTAACGCCCATCTCAACGCCCGTCAACGCCCAGCTTAACGCTTCAACGCCCTGGTGAACTAGCTCAGATGCTCTGATTTTCATGGAATTTATTTGGTTCACATTGGATATGCATTATTACATACTGTGATCAGAAAATATTTGTCATATACCAATAGTCCGTGAGCTACTGGGGCTCACCTTGCACCCCCCCTCCCCCACTACAGACCGAAACTATGTTTTTTATGTGCTTTAGGAGTAGTAGCGAAAGCTGGCGTTTTGGGGTGCGTGAGGGTGTTCTTGAGCGATTGAGGAACCATTCTTGGTTCGAATGCGTCGGGTGAGGTGTCAAAGTGAAGCCCTCGGTATGTAGACCACGGCTTGAGGGATCTCCACATGATCTGTGATGTCATTGGTGACATCAGTAGGAGTAGTAGACAAAGTAGGCATTTTGAGGATGCGGAGGAAGGGATAGAGATGGACCATCCGTGATATAAATGGACCGTGTGAGGTGTCATCTTGTAACTCTCTGCATGTAGATGCAGAGGGACACCCCACACGGTCCATTTAGACCACGGATGGCCCGTCTCTACCCCTAAAACCTTCCTCTGCATCCTCAAAATGCCTACTTTGTCTACTACTCCTACTGATGACGTCACCAATGACATCACAGATCATGTGGAGATCCCTCAAGCCGTGGTCTACATAACGAGGGCTTCACTTTGACACCTCACCCGACGCATTCGAACCAAGAATGGTCCCTCAATCCCTCAAGCACACCCTCACGCACCCCAAAACGCCAGCTTTCGCTACTACTCCTACTTTTGTATGTATGGTCCCTGTGTGATGTCATACCCAACAAATAGTGATATTATCTGTAAATATTCGATGCAGCAATCAATGCTGAATAATATGTGGCCAACATTATAAAGATTGGATAATAATTATGGAAGATAAGACTATTCTTGTAACCCTACCCCCTATTGTCACAAAAATTGTACTTATTAACACAGGAGTAATTTCGAAGTGATTGAAAGGGTAGCGAGTCCCAGTTTATCGACTGTTAACAAATTGTTTCTTATCTGACATGTCCTAAAGCACATAAAAAACATAGTTTCGGTCTGTAGTGGGGGGTGCAAGGTGAGCCCTAGTAGCTCACGGGCTACAGTAAGAAGTTGCACATTCATACCAATATTTCTTGATAATAACGTCGAAAACAGGTTAATATCCATGCAAACGAGTTCAGATGAACAGTTGTCTCAACTGTAATGCATTTCAAACCCAAACTATTTGCGCACATTTCGATTACATGTTTAAAATAATGTTGAATAACAAAAAATCATACAGATCGGCTAAAAAAAGGCGGCCATTTTGAAATTCAAAATGGAGGCCCTAAATGTTAATGCAAAAACTGGCACCCATTTTTTTCTTAATCAGTGATGTTTCTAGGTGTGCTTAAACATTGGTGCCAAGAATCTACCCAAAATTTTGCTTTTTTTACATAAGCCCACAGACTATAAGCGCGAGGCACAGATACTTCTTTCGAGAGATATCTATATAAATCAAACTTTTCTTCTTAGAAGAAACAGTATTCCGAGCTCTAAATCGTAATATAGTATGGTTGAGGTCGTCTTGGGTTCAGTTGGGACCGCCGTGTTAATATAACAACAACAACGTGATTTTATAGGGTGTTATACTTTTTTTATCGGCTCGACATCAATAATTAGCAGCCGATAACGACTCTGCCGGGCTGCTAATTGTTGAAGGAGGGCCGATAATGACTATGGCGGGTTACTAATTGTTGATGGAGGGTCGATAATATAAGTATAACGTCCCGACAAAATCATGTTATTATTATTATTATTATCAATTTCAAATCTGTTCTTCATTAAGTTCGCTCGATTGCAAATTTTAATGCAAGCTCTCTGACTCACCCATTCTAGAGTGTTTGCCCCCTTTTTCTTGTCTGCCAAGGAAGTCACCAAATCGTGGTCGGATCACTTCGCAGACCTCTTCTTCTTCTGGTCTGCCAAGGAAGTCACCAAATCGTGGTCGGAACACTTCGCAGAGCTGTCATATATGTCATATATCTGTGTCAAAGGTAAAGTACCGGGCCGATATTCGGCAGCAGATCATCATTATCGGTCCGCTGCCCTCCATCTCGTTTTACCAGACTGATCGGCTGATGTGAGGTTTTATGATATGCGGAAAGTAGGGATAATCTACAGAGAACGTCCCGACAACTGGTAATAATTATAATTAAAATACATAGAATCTGATCGGCCATGTGAGTGTGCTAGAAAAGTTATCTTTTCGTCTTATTTTTATTTATTTCATTTTTTTCGTTCGTACTTACCTGTGGATAAAACTGAACAAGCACTATATTATTTAACGTCATAAGATCAAATACTAATTTGTCATGCAGTTTGTGCAAGAGAATTGCACAAATGGAGAATCAACCCGGAATCCGATATGTTTTAAATAAGGAACGTCTCATGTCATTCCTATGCTTCCTCGTAGATTGTACATGATGGCAGTCTTTTTTTTTGCTTTAAGAATATTTTCCAACACTTGGCTATTGGAATAAAGTAGGTCAGCACAATTAGTATAATGATATAATCACTTGATCAAAATCAACAAGCTGCCTACGCGTTTAAATGTTGATGTCCATTTGATGTTGATTCTCACAGACCACAAAGAGAACCAAATTACATTTATACAGAATCAGCACATGCTAAGGTAATGTGCTGGCTGTAAGGTAGCAGACGTTGTCTCCCTTATGGGAATACAGGTGTAAATTAGCTCCATCACGCTGCCGATTGTCACTTGATGGGTATTGTGGCAAGGTTTTCTTCCAGTGTCGACAGCGAGCGATCTAACATGTTAGCCAGTCAAAAATAACACAGCCGGACACAAGCGTATTTACGTGGCCTGCGACTCTGTACCACTAAGTTTTATAATATAGGATGTCGTATATTTCCCAAAGGAGGGAGGGAATGCAGATTTTTGTTATAATCATTACGACTGAAACGCGTAGCGGGCGAGAGAATTTATTTCAAGACGTAGATTATTTTAATCGCTGGTTGATGCTGATACATTTAACTCTACCTGGCCTGGGGAGGGGTCATTATTGCCCCCCTACCAAACTTTCTCCTTTATCCCCTGGACGACAGAAAAATGAAAGCTGACCCTCTGCGACTTTTTGGCTTATCATATATTCGAGCCATTTTGAGTCTATTTGCATAACCCCCGTGTTTAGGATCATGGATAAATTCAAGATGGCGGCCATGTGGTATACCAGAAAAGTGATGTTTTCGTCATTTTTCTTCAAACTTGAGACTATTCAAATCTGACTATTATTTACTAATTCCTCATGCAGTTTTTGCAAGGAAAACACATAAATAAAAAAAATCGAAAAATCTGACTGAAAAATCTACCAAAATTGCCTTTCTGGAAGATGATGTCATTGTGACGTCATAAAAGCGGCCATTAGATTTCTTTTTAAATTTTCTGGTGGAGCTTGACCCAAGGTTATAGTCTGGTAAGTTTCAGCTCCCTAGCTGAAGGGATAAGAAAAATATTTAGTCGGGAGCCTAGACATCTAAATATGCACAGGGCAGATAGGGTTAATTAATAAAAAGTGATATTCAACTGATACAGGATGCCGCTCGCCTATATCCTGATTGAGGGGCACTTCCTGTTGACTCAAATAGCATTCGGGGGGTAATGTGGTATACACTCTCAGATGACATAGCGCCCACGTACAATGATAATCTGTGGTCATAGCCCTTTGTGCTTAAACGTCTTTGAATATGAATAATCTTCCCAGATCAATTAATATTGGCGTAATTTTATGTTTCTCTGAACTTATTCAGAACTTATTAGATTGTGATATACAGGCTCGAGGGAAGAGTTTTCATGAGTAGCAATTGTTGATTTATCACTCCCTTCCTTTTAGCTTTTCCGCTTAGAAAATAGCCTAAATCAATCCGTCTAACTTTTCCTCGATATAGACAAGCAAATAATTTCGAACTATTGGCACTTGTTACATAACTTCAGGCACGGCGGAAGCAATTCATGATTGGGGGGGCTACTATCACAGCACAATTAGGCGAGGGTCCAGGGGCCGCCTAGGCCCCGTAAGCTCCAGGGGTCTTAGATGGCCGGAGAGGCGTTCTAACGTATTTCCGAGCAATAAAACAAGAAATCCTCGCCCGTGTAAACTCTTTTTGTGTTGCCTGTTTTCCCAAGATTTTTAAATATTCATCATCAAGCAAAATGATGTTAGGAAGTATAAATAATTTAAATACATATCAATCCAAAGGTTCATTAACCTTCGATCATGTCGAAGAGACACTGACTGGCACAGAGAGTTTTTCTACTTGTTGGGGAGCCTTTTTCTACTTGTGATTCATGCATATTGAAAATTCTATCGCGGTCAGCGAACGTTCAACTTCTGCGCTACCAGTACGTGGGGTGAAAACTTATCTCGGAGAACCGAAGTCGAGTATTTGGCCGATTTTTGGCGTAGTCATGCAGTCATAATTGACTGGCTATTATAATAGCGTGTACTAGAGTAACATTTTACGAACAGAATCATGTGAATAAGCTAGGATGTGTCTCATGGTTATAATTACGGGAAATTAAAATCTGCATTCAATACAGATATAGGTGTTTTCGCGTCACTCTATCAGTTCTTTATCTTTCTCTGTCTAATTGTTTGTTTCGTGTGTGTATTTTTCTTCTTCTGTATTTGCTGAAAGTATTGGTGGAGGGAACTTTGTATCATAGCACAATTAGTCGAAGGTATACTAGTCACCTAAGACTGCGAACTTTAAAGAGCATGTTGATGACTGGTTTCATGTGATTGACAAAATAAATATCAAGAATATCATACTTTTCTTTTCGTCATCTTATTTTGTCTTCTTGAATTCTTTCTTTATGATCATTCGCTTGCAAAAACGAATAGCAAAATTGAGTAACATACTAGATTATCCCCCCTTTATACAGCGCGCGTGTACGTTAATGCGCGCCACAACGCATACGAAGTTCCTTTGGCGGCAAAATTGGAAAGTTTTAGCTCAGCAAAGTGAAGTTAATCACCCATTTTAGTTGATTAAGATCAACACAATCGTCGCGTTATGGACAAGGGTAATTAATAGGCAAGATAACTTCACGGAAGCTACTGAAGTGCCCTAGATAATATATCCGAGACGTTTTCGTCGATATTTCAGGGACAATTTATCGTATAACATTGAAGCTTCATACAGTATAAAAGCTCAAAAATACTATTCTCCCCCCCCCCAATATTTCATTAAAATCTGTTGAGAATTGACGAAAATCACCAATACCTACCATGTTATTTTGGGGGCAGGATGACGTTGATCTGCATGCTCAACGCCAAAAACTTACCCACAAATCTCCCATCTAATTTTTGTTTTCGCCATTATTGAGAAATACTAGAAGGATTTTCTTGATACTTTGGAACAAAATCAGTACTTTTTAGTTTATCTATACTGTGTGAAATTTCAATGTCGTCCGATAATTTGTCTCCGAAATATCGCCGCAAATATCTCGGATATATTATCTGAGACAGACAGTAATTGTTTTTCTTATCCCTTGAGCTGGAGGGCTGAAACTTACCACACTATACCCTTGGGTCAAGCTCTACCAGAAAATGTAAAAAAATCCAAGATTTTTCGGTCCGATTTTTCATTTATGCAATTTCTCCGCATAAACTGTCAGATAAATTGGTAAATATTAATGTGTTGTGAAATGAATTTTGAAGAAATATGACGAAAACATCACTTCTCTGTTACCCCACCTGACCGCCATGGTGAATTTACCCATGATCCTCTGCTCGGGGTTTACGCAAATAGACTCAAAATGACCCCATATGATAAACTATAAAGTCAAGGAGTTTCAGCTCTCCATATTTGTCGTTCCAGAGACAGCCCAGAAAGTTTGGTAGGGGGGGGATTTCCCCCCCCCCCTCCTACCCAGGCCCGGTAGGGTTTAGTACGTCTCGCTATCGCAGAAGCTCTCTCATCACGACAGTCTCGCTATAGCTTATACAGCAACTGGCAGCTTTAGACAGTTTCCTTTTCAAATCTCAAAGAATAACACAGATAAAAGTAGGGACAAATACGTTATCTGGGTGACTTCACGAGACAGGTTTATGAAGATTTGAACCCTGGTTGTACAGTTTGAACCATTATCCTGTGACTCATGAACCAGGGTTAAAATTATAACTTATAATATCCATAATCGCGAAATGTCAGCCGTATTTAATACCCATATCTATTAGCGGGAGACGGTTTATTGTGGCTATATTTTCGGTCATATTTCGCGGCAGTAAAGTCATACATGTGATGTAAATACATTACGATGTCCCAATATGAAACCATAATGATAAGTTCCACCAATTACATATATATTTTCTTGGCTTGTAGAACGGCCACCCGCACGTAAACGTCAAAGTGCAGACATCTGCGCGGATCCTCAACCCAGAAAAAAACAGTCCCGTCTGACGAACTTTTTTAAATTGCCAGTGGAAGAGAGCGAATTAAGTGCCTCATCCAGTGCTTCCGCAGTCAAACCCACGCTAGAGACTGACTCAGAAATTAAAACACAAGTGAAGGATGCTGCAGATATCGCCACTGATTATACCACGGCTGTATCCAAGATACCCGTTGATTTCTTTTCAGCGGAAATCCACCAACCGGTTACAACCTTTCCCCTTCGTCAGTACGGAAACCAGAAACGCGCGTTCCAAGCTGCCTGGTTCCAGCGATTTCCTTGGCTACACTACTGCGAAAGCACAGACAGCGTGCTATGCTATTTATGCGCCAAAACACCATTGATGGGCTGCACAAAGAAAGAGGATGCCTTCATTTCAACTGGCTATTGCAACTGGAAGAAGGCACTTGAACGCTTTGAAGATCACCAGAAATCGGCAACCCACCGCACCGCTGCCCAAGAAGTTATTCTTCCCAGCCAGTGTGGTGACATAGCAGAAACACTCTCTTCAGAACACCAGAAGCAAAAAGCTGAAAATAGAAATATGCTTATCCAGATCCTCAGAAGTCTGCGCTATCTAGCACGCCAGGCACTTCCGCTTAGAGGCGATGATGACACAGACGGCAACTTCCTCCAATTAATGTCACTTAGGGCACAAACCGACGAACGAGTAGAAGCGTGGCTCAGGAAAACCACAAATAAGTATATTTCGAAAGACATACAAAACGAACAGCTACGGATACTAGCTTTAACTGTGTTAAGAGCTCTGACCAGCAAAATCCAGGAGACGACATGGTACACCATCATGGCTGACGAGGTCACAGATTCGGCGAACAAGGAACAGCTTGTTATTTGCCTGCGCTGGATTAACGAAAACCTGGAAGCTGAGGAATCGTTCGTAGGGCTCTATAAGATTGAAAACACCAAATCAGATACTATCGTTGCGGCCATAACAGACGTACTTGTCCAGCTTAACATTCCCTTAGACAACGCCAGGGGCCAGTGCTACGACGGGGCATCTAACATGAGCGGAAGTAAAGCTGGAGTATGTACACAGATACAGACGAGTGCACCAAAGGCTGTCTTCACACATTGTTATGGACATACTCTACAGTTGGCCGTCAGTGATACAATGACGCGGATAAAGGAGCTAGCAGATACTTTTGACACTACCCAGGAAATCTGTAAACTCATCAAGTATTCCCCCAAAAGAAACACAATATTTGACAGGCTTAAGAGTGACATGGTACCCGACAGACCAGGTTTTAGGGTGTTGTGTCCCACTCGCTGGACTGTGTGCGGGAACTCGCTTCAGAGCGTCCTGGACAACTACGAGGTCCTGCATGCCACTTGGGAAGAATCTCTGAACGAGAGGTTGGACTCGGACATGAGAGCACGTGTCATTGGGGTTCAGCATCAGATGAATACGTTTCCCTTCTACTTCGGAGTATGTGTTGCCGTGTTGATACTGAAGATGACGGACAACCTATCCAAAACGCTCCAGCATACCTACATGTCGGCGTCAGAGGCACAAGAAATCGCTAGTGGGACTGTGAAAACGTTGGAGAAGATGAGATCCGATTTCCATTGGGAACTGTTCTGGAAAACTACCTGCAGCGGCGCCAAGACGCTCGGTATTCCCGAAGCTACTTAACCGAGGAGAAGACGAGTTCCTGCACGGTACGAGATTGGTGATGGTGTGGGAGAACATCCAGAGACAGCGGAACACCATTTTCATCGAATCTGGAATGAGGGTTTCGACACGGCTGTACATGGCATTAAGGAACGCTTTGACCAAAAGGGCTACGGCATTCTGAAATCTTTGCAGAACATTTTGGCCAAAGGAAGCAGCGGGCAACCAATTTGTGAACACGTGACATCTATGGAAGAAACTTACGAAGGTGACATTGATGAAGGCAAACTCAGAGTACAGTTGAACTATGTTCACACTCAACCGAATCAGTCGAGGAATTGGAAGGCAAGTCGTCGTTTGACTGGAAGGACGTGCTGGCCTTTGTCAGAAAGTTAACCCCCTCCTCAGAGATTGATAGTGTCTGAGGTGGTCAAGGTCCTTAAACTTCTCATACTGATACCAGCTACAAACGCGGTCAGCGAGAGGTCAGCCTCGGCTTTGCGTCGTGTGAAAACGTACTTGGGGTCCACTATGAGTCAGGCGCGTCTTAACCACTGTATGTTGCTGCACGTTCATAAGAATCTGACAGACTCCCTCAACCTGATCGAAATTGCCAATGAGTTTGTGAACAATGAAAACCGACAGCGTGTATTTGGGCACTTCACTACCAAGGACTTGTAAATGGTATGCATTGAAACCGACAGCGTGTATTTGGGCACTTCACTACCAAGGACTTGTAAATTGTATGCATTGCGTTTCGCCCGTGACTTCTTGACTGAGCGGGGATTTGGACATTCCCATGGCATGGACACACAAGGTGTTTTCTATTCTAGTCCATTTTCTTTCTAATTTTGATGAATGCAAGGCTGAACAATCAAATAATAGTATTTGCTGATATCACGAAACGTCCAGGAGTCATATGTTTTTAGCGTCTTAGTAATTGGTGGCACACAAGGTGTGAGGATTTAATCATTTATCTCTATCATCTTTTATATGGTATAACACTATTAACCTGTTGTGAACCTTAAAATTAATAACAATGCCAGGGAAACAAATTCTAGAGCATTGGCTGGCCCACTAATGCCGGACAGTTGTAAATAGCTTTAGTTATGCGACAGATATGCGACGCAGACAATTCATTTTACTATTCATTTCGAAATACGTATTCATTGAAGTAGTTTTGCGTTTACATCATATGAATTTTAGAAAAGTTGGCCAAATTATTGGGGGGCTTCAGCCCCCGTAGCCCCCACGGCTCCGCCGTGCCTGAACTTTACCCAATATTGTATTCGATATAAATATTTGAAGCGAATCGACCTGGTATGAGACGCTCAATTTTCTACTACTTTCACTCTACGGCGACGTTAAAACTTAACGTGATCTGCAGTATCTTCTGCGAAGTATTATCCAAAACTTGTCATTTCATAAGATTGCTGGTGCACAACAATACAGTATTCCAACGAATATCCACTCGCTTGGTACACATTTAGATCATTTTGTAAAGTAGGCCTAGAAGCTTTATTAGTAGAAGTTGTTGGCCACATAAGCTTGATTCCCGCGGGGTACACAAAGACCCAAATCACATTTGAACAAATACACACATGTTAAGATAATGAGTCGGCTTTTTAAGAAACAGACGTTGTCGCTAAAGGGAATACACTTGCCAATAAGCTCAATGAGGCGGGCGGCTGTCGTACGATAACTGGGGAATTAGGCGAATTAGTCTCTCAGTGTTGCCCGTGAAAGGTTATATGGAGCTGAAAAGAACACAGGGGAACACAGGCGTGAGACCTACGTCTGAATACATATATTCTCTGGCCGGCGACACGGTATTAGTACAAAATTTGCACTTTCAGAACGTTGTAGCTCACTCGCATCTTGCATAGGGCAAAAAAGCCAGGAATTTAATGATTGATTTGTGCATGGTTGCAGATTAGTAACGTCCGTGCTCTCAAACTCCCACCTGCCGTCTAGTATAGAGTATTTCATCGAGACAGAAAGCAGCATCTACAAGAAAATAAACTCAAGAGATTTGTGTTACACAAGAGACCAAGACAAGAGACCTCAGTCGGATAGCTTAATGTGTGTATACATCAACAGCTAATTTTAAAACGAGGACGAGTTACTAAACATGATCGGATACGTGCAATACCTGTCAGTCGATCACAGACAGCTGTATAAACAAAAACTATATACACTACGTCATCTTAAGATAGATGACCCTCTCTTGTCAGGAGGACTGACGAAGTTTCTAAATGGCCGGAGAAGGATCGGATCTATATATGTTTATCTTATCGACACGTCTGAGTCCCATACGCGAACGAGTATGAGGTGCTATAATACTATAATTGATGCCTAATTTACTAACAGCTGAACTCGGCTATATCTCCCTGGCTGGTATGGCTCTCCCAACCCCATAACCTTACATCACTGTACACGTCCCATTAGCTGCAACTGCAACTATTAGCCTAAAATTTTCATCAATTTCAACACAAGATCAATTGTATGTCTATGAATCATGTGAGCCTGGTATCACCGTTGATACTTTAATCTTGCAAATGTAAAATATCTGATAGTCTGACACTTCTCTCGCAGATTTTTCACATCACCATCAAATGTTTGTAGACATACTGAAATACCACTAATCTTAGGCATGTGTTTTATGCTGAGATAACGTGCCCTGAACTTCTTGTACTGCTGTTAGCAAAGGTTAGGGTTCCGCTCTCTTTAAATGGATTAAACTTATCCACCGGTGTACATTCAGAATCAGCAGAACGTTACGGTGAGCACTGGTGAAGAAAGAGCCATACGAAACATGTGCCTGCTGGGTCTATGCCGTTTAGAAAACGAAACTCCAAATTGGTAAAATTGTCCATACTGCTATAAACGACTCACTGACTTCTTGGGTGTCTGAAATATTTTTTCACAAGCTATAGAAATTCCATCTAGATTACACCCCATCCCCAGGACACAACAAAACGTTAGATAAAAGGGCTTCCAAATGATTTGAAGTCAACAAATCCAGGGACAGTGATCTTTGCAGTGGCGGAACCGAAGGAACAGCTGCCAATTGCAATTTTGATGGAGTAATAGATTGTTTGATGTTCATTGTAAAACGTTGTCAGGAGACGAAATTATATTAGGCAATTTACACTTCTCGGATGTCCAGTGTATATTGCCCTTGAGTTGGCTACAACTTGAAAACAAGAAATCAAAGATATATTAGACAATTTACTCATCACAGATGCCCAGTGTATATTGCCCTTGAGTTGGCCACAAGAAAACAGTCCAAATGTGATTTGTGATTCGAGTATAGAGAGTGTCGCTTTATCATTATTATTTCACGATTCAGTCCATGCCAAACATGTATAACACAACAGAATAATTAATTAAAAATGCCATGAACTACAATCAAGAAGCCAAAGTATAGGGATTAAATCTCGAGAACGGTTCCATTCAAATGCACGAGAACTGCACGAGTTTGAGAAACACAAACAAGTGTTTTTTGTGATGATGAATGGGGTTGTTATGAATCCGAAATAGCCACACCTTTGTACTAGTCAAGGCGACACAGTGTCTTGTGGATAAGGGCTTGAAGTGAGATACCCTTTTAAGCACAGGGAAGGACAAATTTGTAACTTTGACTTACAATATTGTTATTTTGTATAGAGGGATACATATAGAACGTGTAAGACATGATGAAGTTACTTATTAGTTAGTTAAAACTGTATTTGTAAACGGGCAAAAAACATCGATGACATGATGGTATATTATTTCTGACAACTGTGCAGCTGAAAGGTAGCATATGTGTTTTGTATGTCTAAAGGAAGCTCCCGAAGGAACGTGGATATGTCTTACGTGAAGGACAGCAAGTGAAAGCTGAACACAGATCCAGCAATATGCTATTGTCATCAGTCTCGAAACTAGACCCAGTCCGGCATGCGATATCAGCTACAAAATTTATCATTTTCTCTGAGAGGTTTTCTACTGTAGGCCAAGCACCATTTTTCACAGGCGATATTAGTCAAGTTTCTTTTATCATCTTCAAATCCTTTGGTCGACCTATTACACGCTCTGCATGACCTATGACACGCTCCACATGGAATCTTTCCCCACATTTCAACATCTGTGTGTGAAAGCTGGCACTATTGGCTTAACACCACGAAACGCAACGCCCTCATCCATAGTGAAGCCATCACAGCTTCATCTGACAACTTATCCAGTAAACAGGAGTCTATAGTGATAACTTGGCAGAGTTGTGGCATTGTTAGTTAGAATAATTTTGCGCTTTCGCTTTCTGAAGTTTTGGCCGCTCAATAAACACTTCGCTGCAATCAACAATACACTTGACCTTATTGAACTGCTGATTGCGAAATAATTCGAAAAAAATGTAGTGTTGGTCACTGTATTAAGCTGCCTACAACACCAAAGAGGACATCTAAACATGTGTCGAATATAGTGGTGACCAGTGACACACTGATGCGAAACCCAAATATCCCATTCCTGAAGTGTGTCGTAATTTCACAAGAGTTCATCTTTCGATTTCAGTTTAGTGTTTCTACCTGTTGCATGACAAACACATGTGTTCAAATTAGTTTGAAAGGTCAGTAGACATGTCGTTTTGTGCCTCCGATATTGCCATTATAATCAATACGGCTAAGTACAATAGAGCGCGTTCCTAGTAGTTTAACTGAGCCCTAGCGGCGCCCTATTAGATAGTAGGGCACAAGATGGAATGCATGATTTGAAGATTCAATTAAGGCGAAAAAAACACTGAAAATGAATTCTTCTGAAAACATTAAATGTTAATATGCTTTTCCCATGTAGGCTTTTCTCATCTAATCTCTAATTGTAATTTAAAAGTTGCCAAAGGTAAAATGTACATTCACTGTTTGGAATATCTTTCTTAGAAAAATAGATGAGCTGAAGTCATTTGTTGTAAAATTGGGACATTGGGATGCTGATGCTTTCGGTCACTTTACTTTTAGTGTTTTGGTTCAAATGTCTATTGCACACCCTTTGCATATACATACTGACTGAAACATTAACAGAACCCTCACACAAATCATGTTGAACGAGCATGAAAGCTTTAGGTTTAAAATGTTTTTTTTTTTGAAAAACAATATGTCTGGCAGTCTTTTGTTAACATCAGCCGATAAGTTAAAGGCCATCTGACAATTTTGACTAATCAAGTCATGTGTAGTCAATAATTTTGGGTGAACTGGCTATGTTTCAGAGGGGGGCAATTAGGGCGCAGTCTGAATGTTGGAGAAAATGGATGTGTCTAAAATGTATTGTCAACTTCATTGGGCATGTGTCCGGCAAAATTTGTAAAACAATTTGTCCTCCGATTGCGCCTATAACGATCGATATCTTGACCCTATCTGGTTAGTATTGCAGCCTGGAGTGTACTGCAGCCAGGGGAACGGCTATTACCACCCCCTCCCCCACACACACACCACCAACACAGCCCCTTGGGTTAGGGGACTGAAGCTTCACACATTATATCTAGGGGCCAGCTCGACCGGATAATATACAGAAAAAGTCCAGTCTGGCCATTCTGTCAATGTTAAAGTTTGAAGTTACCGAACTCATTGTGCCAGTGAATATATACATCCTTATAACATCGTTATGCTTCAAAACGTAGAACATACTCCCCTACATTAATTGCAGTACAAATTAACTGAGATGGCATGGATAGACTGGAGCTAAATATTGCCGAAATGACCCCATCCTCATTATGCCAGAAATAGGAAAATTCAGGATATCACTGATGGCGAACATCCCAATACTTGATAGTCATACGGATATAGTCATTCCTCTGCATGATCAGCACGAAAATCATCAATTCAAAATAAATGTTGACCTATCCCTATGACCATGGACTCACCAAGCTATTTTCCTTGAATATGTCATGCATCTTCATTGCCTCTCGGTTTCGATATTTGCGCTGGAGGCTAATGCCATGACGAAGCCTTTCTCCTAATTTCATACGCGATATTGTTTAGTCTGTTTAGTATATCCAGGCAATCACGAAGCTCATATGCGAAGGTATAGCTGGCCCATTTCTCTCGGTCCACCAAAAGCAATCAAGATAAAATTAATTTTCAGACAGTCTAGCGTTTCAAATTTTGAAACGTCACGTGTATGTTGGAAAGAGAAATCATTGTCGTGATTATTACACGACTAATCGTGACGGGCAGGCAAGTGTTGAATAGTAATGGTATGTAGAAGTATCTAGGTGTGGAATTCTGTGAAGTCATGTGACGCAGTCAGTATGTCGGCACCTCTTCCCACTTCCCTTATACGTGTTGTAATCTTGATTGTGAACTCGGTTTCAGAAATCCTGTCATAGGGACAGTGTTTGATGATATATGTTTTCAAACTGAAATAGGTAATATTTATAATCCTTGTATTTCTTGAGATATGAGACGTCAAAGTTGAAGAGAGAGAGAGATAGAGAATTAAGGTTCAACGTCGCATTCAGCAATATTTCAGCTATACAGCGACAATCAAACAAAATTCTAAGGATTCAATTCAATAACTCAGTAAACTATTGCGTAAAAACTGGTACAAACATTAAAATTTGTACAACAAACCAATCGCTCTCAAATAATTTAAAATACAATCTTCTTTTACTCGGCTAAAAAGATCTTCCAGCGTAGCTGCTCGATAAAAAGTATCTCTTACAATCTTAAAATCTATGCAGTCTATGAGAATATGTTTCACCGTGAGATCTTCATGACATGGAATACACCTTGGGACCGGCTCCTGTTTTAGTAAATATTCGTGGGTTAATCGTGTATGACCGATCCTACATCGTCTAATCATGGCCTGATCGAAACGTTTCTGACTGTTCAGATGCGTATAACCAACAGTTTTTTTGAACTCGTGAAGTTTGTTATTATCCATAGTATCTCATAAAGATTGAAACAGCTTTCTTACATAAGCGCAGATAGATGATCTGAAATCGCTGTATGGGATTCCAACAGGATCAACTTCTTCATCTAGAGCTGCCTTAGCCAATCTATCAGTTTCGGTATTGCCTTCGATGTCAACGTGACTAGGCACCCAACAAAACACAATATCTATCTGTTGATCAAATCTAGTGTCATATCATTGTAAAATTTTCAAGATGGTGGGATGAGTTGAGTTTCCACTTTTAATCGCTTTAAGGCATGATAGTGAATCCGAGAATATGACAAATTGTTTTCCTTCTAGTGGATCCAATACCTTCCAAAGCTGATAATAGAGCTTTTGCTTCTGCAGTAAATATGGAACTTTTACCTGGTAGACGACAGGTTTTAGTTTTGGAACTGAAGATAGTAGCACATGCTACTCTCTCACCATCTTTAGAACCAGCGGTATAAATAGCCTGATGTGATCTGTATTTTTCTCTCAGTAGACCAAATTCTTGTGTATACACGAGCTGGTTCGTGTCTGCCTTTTTATATTTCCTCAGTGAAATATCTACTTCTGGTTTGGCTAACTGCCATGGTGGAGTTGGCAAGAGCTCGTTTGGTAAAATTTGACTAACTTTAATACCAGCTGCTACAATGTGTGGTTTCATACGGATTTCAAGAGGTGGAATAATCGAGGGTTTCTTTAAATAGAAATCTGCGTACTGAGGGTCGAAAACACAGTTATATGCAGGATTTGAGTGGTTCGAACGCAGTTTTGTGATATATTGCAGCGATAGTTTAATCCTTCGAAGTTTTAAAGGGAATTCATCCGCTTCGACATACAAGCTTTCTTTGGGGGATGTGCTGAACGCACCGAGGCAAAGTCTTAGTCCTTGATGAAGAATAGGATCTAGCTTTGCCAAGTTTGTCTTGCTTGCACCATTGTAAACAACAGAACTATAATCGAGTTTGGAACGAACAAGTGATAGATATAAATGGAGAAGAGTTTGCTGATCTTCTCACTTATAGCTGGCAACTACTTTCAACAAATCTAGAGCTTTCGTGCATTTGGCTTTTAAGCAATTTATATGTGATTTGAATGTTAGTCGTTGGTCAAACAATATGCCTAGGAATTTGACCTCTTTTACCACTTTGATTTCAGTCCTGTCTAATGTAAGTCTTGGATCTTTGTGCTGGAAATATTTTCTGCAAAAGTGTATACAATTTGTCTTAGCTCTGGAGAATTTGAAGCCATTTTCTAGACACCATTTCTGAATTCTGTTTAGACAAAGTTGTAATGTTCTCTCTAAATTGTGTATACATTTCCCACTACACGATAGGTTGAAATCGTCTACAAAAAGTGAGCCATCAATTGATTTATTCAGAACTGCAGCCAAGCTGTTGATCGTGATACTAAACAGAGTAGTAGACAAAATACTGCCCCGTGGGACACCCTGGTCTTGATCAAAATGATCAGACATAGTTATACCCAAACGAATTTGGAATTGTCTATCATTCAAAAAGTTGGAAATAAACACGGGTAAACGGCCTTTTAATCTCATATTTTGAAGATCTTCTAGAATTCCGTATTTCCATGTAGTATCATAGGCTTTTTCTAAATCACAAAAGATAGAAACCACATGTTCATTCTTAGCGAAAGCATTCTTGACATACGAATCTAATCTGACTAAATGATCAATGGTACTTCTATTTTTACGGAAACCAGCTTGAATATCAGTAAGTTTCTTTTCAGTTTCCAAGTACCAAACAAGGCGATCATTTATCATGCGTTCCATTGTTTTGCAACCACAGCTAGTCAGTGAAATCGGACGATAATTACCAGGGTCTGCATGGTCACGGCCAGGCTTTGGTACTGGTATAACATGACATTATGCCATGACGGAGGAAAGTCTTCTCTTGTCCAAAGTCTATTGAATAAGCGTATTGGAATTTCTAGAGAAGGTTCCGGTAGATGTTTGAAAAGCTGATAATGAATATTATCAGGGCCTGCAGCAGAATCGTTAGCTTTTGTGAGAAAGGCATGAAGTTTGTCAATTGTAAACATAGCGTTATAGCCTTCATGGTTACCGGAGGGGAATTTGATTTCATTTTTCTCTTCTCTTTTTTGGAAACTTTGAAATTTAGGTACATAGTTTTCTGACGAAGAGTTTTTGGCAATTGTTTCGCCTAATTTATTTGCAATTTCTACTCTGTCAGTAATCACCTGGTTTCCATCGTTGAGATGATGAACGCTGGTCTTGGAGTTTTTACCTTTTATTCTTTGGATCATATTCCAAACTTTTGTTATAAGAGTATGAATATTTATCTTAGAAACATAATTTCTCCAAGAATCATGTTTACTCTGTTTCATGGTTCTGCGAGCTTTAGCTCTTGTATCTCTGAGATCTTTCAAATTTTCAGGATTAGGATGTCGGCGACATATCGTTCAGCCTTCTTTCTACATTTTCTTGCTTCTTTGCAGTGATCATTAAACCAAGGTTTCTTAATATGTGCAACTCCTGAAGATGTGGGAATGGTTTGGTTGGCAATTTCTATCAGCATATCTGAGAATAACTGTATAGGATCTGGAACATCAGCGAAGGAGACTTAAAAGCTTTGTTCGGGCCAGTTTGCTTTCTTGAAATTAAACCTTGTGGAATGAGGATCATCAGCTGAATGAACAGCTTTTAGGACAGTGGGAAAGTGATCAATTCCACAATGGTCATCATGAACAGACCAGGACAATTCTTCAAGAATAGGCAGCTCGCGAAGTGAGATATCTAATGCTGAATGGGTTCCATGAGCTGAGGACAAATGTGTATAAGAACCATCATTAAATATACACAAAAGAATTATTTGATATAAAATTTTCAAGAATTTTACCTTTACAATTGTCTTCATTATCCCAGAGGATATTACGACCGTTAAAATCACCCATCATTAAACAAGGTTTCGGGAGCTGATCGTGAAGATCTTGAAGTTCACTAAGCCGGAGACTACCAAAAGAAGGTATGTACACTGTGCATAATGTGAAAACAGAATTTAAGGTAATACGAACTGCTACAGCTTGTAAATCTGTCACTAAGTCAACAGGACTGTGTACAGCACCCATTTTAACCAATATTGAAGAGCCGCCTCTTGCTTTTCCATTTTCGTCTAAAGCGTAGCTATGATGAGGTGTGTATTGGCGAAATTTAAATTTGCGAAATTGGCGAAAGTCATGTATTTACTTATTGTGAAGCTACCAAATTTTAAAGATGTTAGTGTTGGTGTTAATACAATTTACTTTATGCGTGAATGACATGCCGCTTAATCTCAATTCTGATTCCACCATTATTCCAAATGACATCCACGCAGTTGACAAATCACTTGGTAATATACGAATTCGTAGGAATCAAGATTTACACCATGTACAAAAACTGGTGCCAAATGCTCAAAAGTATAAAGTTATGATTGTAACTAAGATCCAAAAAAGACAATTTTGAGCTCTAGATTGGGGATAATATTTTAGAAACTGTCTGCAGCGAAAGAAATTTATGTTTCCAGGTAAATCATAATCTTGACAGGTCTGGGCAAATCCGACGTCTTCAAAGGCGATCTATGAGGTTAATTTTACATGCTGTTCAATCCACTCTAACCAAGGAATTGTATGTTAAACTCAAATTGTTACCAGTTATTCGGAAATTTAAGCTGAGTCGTCTCATTTTGGTTTTTAAAGGTGATCATCTGATGTCCCTTAGTCATATCCTCCATGTTCCAATAAATCACTCCTGACAGACCGTTAAGGTCGTCTTTCCAGTTCTAATCAGTGTTCCAAGAAGTCGAATTGTACTGTACAAGTGTTCTTTTGCTGTAAGTGAAGCCTCAGATTTTAATAATCGACCCAAACATGTGAAAGAGTGCGATATAATTGATACCTCAAAAAGTTCTTCTAAACGAGAATTCTAAACGAGGATCCGAGGATTAATCCCAGCATTAAATCTAAAATTTATTTTATAATTTAATGCTATAATCTTTATGTATTTATCTGTAATTGGCGTATTCATTGAATGTTATGTTTTATCTTCTTGTTATTTTTAACTTGACATCCATGAAAAGAGGATTGTGCCTACAAGAGTTTACCGTGTATATTACCTGAAAATGGTTGGATTCTGCTGGTGAACTATTAGTCCCCGAGGCCCGCCCTCTGTACATATCACTCGACAAATATATGTAGGTTTATTGTTTCGGTGGGGCATTTAAGCTGCACGACGTCGGACATTGCAGGCTAGTTTTTCTAGGTTTCTTGCATTTACCAGGTTACCCCATGTGTAGGCGTTTACTCCAACAGACGTCCATGATGCTCATCCATTAACATCAGATGAGTTGTTTGAGCTGATCTGTCATCACAGCTTCTGAGCTAGCGTATCTAATTCCGCTTCAGCCGGTGCTAGGGGCCCTCTGGATATTTGATAGTCTCCACATGAACATCTGCAATAAAAGCGCGTCTGAGTTACTAAGGCTACGTCCGAGAATCCACCGTAGTCTCGACGAATACTTTCCTGTAGAGTCATATGGTTGCTGTTTAGTTACCAGACGTCAATTGTTCTCACCTATTGCACATCGCTCCAATTTTGAATAAATTCTGTGTGTTCCACTGGTAAGTTGACATAGTACACAAGTAGTGTTAATCCGAAATATGTTTTTCGGATTAACACTACTCGTGTATTTAAAATAAAAATTATCTATCTATCTATTACTCAGTAGCTCACTCACCCAATCTTACTGGACCCCAAATTTATTTTATGTTGGGGATCTCACACTGAGAACTTTTGAAATGAAAAACAAACAGGACATGAAATCATAGTTCGGAGCCAGCTCTCACAACGTATATGATCCAACCGTGTGCTATTACTTGTAAATATGCAATGTATTTCTGAAAATAAATCATCTCAAGAGAATCTGTGCTGGAATAGAATTTGGTACTCAAGGGACTCGTGATGCAAAATTTCTTCCACATGAAATTGAAATCGAGGATTGCATTGCCTGTCACAAAACAGATACGATTCCGGTCAATAATTACTCGGACGTTTTGTTGTGCATTTACCGTCGGAAAGAAACATGAGCTTCGGGGAGGAAATGACTCTGCTGAAGGTATATTTCGGCGAAATTCACTAAAATCACTTTGATTTCAGAGCTAATAGCAGGAAGTTGCTACCCACGATTCTGCTGTTTAACCACGAGCGAGTGAATGAAAACAAAAGCTAACTCACACGTATGAAAACCTATTGCTTGCAGCAAAGCGAATTGCCATCTCGTTTATCCATTGTTCCATTGTTATAAAACCCCTCGTACCTGCGAGCAAGGAATTGCTTATCTAATGTCGCTCTAATACTTTTCCTGTCTTCTCCACCCGCTCTCAAAATTCTTTTTCTCCGAAATCACTAAACCATCTCATCGCGGCATATCCATCTTTTGGAATGATAATTTACTAACTAATACAAAATGACGGTCATGGTTACTTAATGAGAAACCTTTGATATGTTTTTTCTATCTGTGGCAAACAGCAAGTCTACACGAGGGTCGTGTTTTTGTTGTTGTTATTCTTCCTATGGCGACTTCTTCAAATATGTATGCGATAATATAGTGTGATCTCTAGCACACTCTTCAACATCCGAGCAACGATCTGAATTCAGTCACTTTGAAATGAATTCGCAGCTTCTCGTAGATCTACGGTGTAGTGCAGTATTGCTTCATTGATCTGCAATCAAGCAGTGTTTCAAATGTTTCCAATTTAAAATTGTCAATTCATCTTACGTTAACCTACATACTCGTGGACGGTCGACAAATCAATCAAGGTCTTCGAGTATAATCAATTGCGCTGAAGATCATGCATTTCATAGGAACATTGAATTGCTTATGAACTAAGTACTATAAACTACAGCCTTGTAGCTAACTGTCCAGCAAAGTCAATTTTTCTTCTGGGATATATTGATTAAGGTCGCAACCGGTAATGATCCTTCAACAAATGCTTTATAAACTTAACACATATGGTACAACCCTCCCTTCAGCCACGTATATGCTCCATACTATAGTAAAATGATATTTATGAAGATACGATGTATCTCACATAATGATAAAAATAATATTTCGAGATTAATTTCTCTTGTCCCACATCAGTGATATTTTGATAATGCCGTTTCATTGTACTATATTCTTCATATAATTACAAAGAAGTCTATTTAGTTTAACATCCATTTGTCCATGTCATTGCACCCACAAAGTGAATCTAATTTTGGGGAATCCATATTTTATACTGATACACAGAACTTCTGAAAAATCCTCTTGTCCATGTGTTGCCAGGCGTAATTGATATAATATATAGTCTATTGTTTCCTGTACAGCATATAAAAAAAATGATATGATTTGTGTAGCCAATAATGTGCAGACAAATCTTTGTACCATCTGTGTTGCGAACGCGGTTTCAAAACAACAAATGCATGTCTCTGACTATGAAATATCCTTACATTCAAGTGTCGAATCCGAGATTCACGAGTCAACCGCTCTATGTGAATAATTTTATAATCAACCTACATATTGTGGGTAAGTAGTCAAACCACAAAACTTGTATAAATAAAAACCCATAAAGAGTTTCTTAAAAGCAAGAAATAGTCAAAATTGTTCACTGATACCGGTAAATACATCAAGATTTTTCCTTCACCAAAGCCTTAACACCAATGTCACTAAAAATCCCACACAAGAGGAAAGAAGTTACAGGTCATGTAGAAGTGTCAAAGCTGAATCTTAATGCAAGAAAAACCAGAATCAGCCTACAACTTGGGCAGACAGACTTGTGTATCTCGGTATTTCGACATGAATATCACCAGGTTAGTGGATCACAAATTCAATATGCAAGTTGACCAAGTGCTGTCCGTAAATGCTGCGCCCATCCATTTTACCTAGAGCATAATTGTTCAGCGTAATCCTAAAATTTAGTCGTCTATATATACATATAAAATGTCGCACATATGAAGTCCAATTCTCTCCACTACATTTCTGCCACAGTCGCAAATTTGGACAATTTCCACTTTATAAATGTCCGTCGTGAGATGAGGTCGTTATAACGCGATAGCGAGTTCTGCCTGTCCGTCCGTCTTTCAACATTTGTAAACAGTGTGGTATGTCCAATTCCAGGTCATGGATTGGCACCAATCTTTCACATCAGGTAAATAGGAACCCTATTTATCTTGAGATGTAAAGTTCATATGTCAAGGACATTGTGACCGTAACACAGCAAATTATTGATAATGGTCATGTTTTGAGCTTTTAAGTATATAATAGTTCTGAGTTGTGGATTTTGACGGCGAAGGTAAAGCCTATTTATTTATATATTTATACTATTGGGTCAAAGTTCGCAAAAAGGAATGGTCTGCGTGCTTCGGCCGTCTGTACGTCCATCTTGCTTGGTAACGCAATATCTCTTGAAGGCTTTTTTACTAGGCTATCAATATTCATTTAAATATGCAACATCAGAAGCCTATTAAAAATGACCAATCTTGGAGAATTTTACCACGTTCAAATTCAAATTTTGTGATATCATTTGGAACATTACATCGAGGTGCCGCAAGATCATACTACATATGCAACTGATGATTGATTACAAACCTTTTCAATTTAACTGACCTTGTGCTGTTTCATCAAGGTTAAATTCCAGTTATTGCAATATCTCGAGGGAGCATGACGTGGCCTATCAAATTCGCAATACAGTACATATGCAGATGGTTCTTTATTAGAAGTCTTTTCGGCTGTGACCTATTTTAGCAATATAGTAGATGCGATATGCTTTAACTGTTATGGTTAGACTTTCCAAACTCATAGTACAGAAGTCACATGTTCTGAGCTACATATAGCAGCATATATAAAGTGGTGACCGACCATGATCTATTTTTTGACTATCAAATTCTAGTTAATGTGATATAATTTAAGATTATAGCTAGACTTTCCGAATTCATCCTACCGGTGGTTGCCTGAAAGCATATCAATCTTGACCGATACAGACCCATTTTAAGACCAAATTCTAAGTATATGTATTGGGGCGGTATGCAAGAGGTGGAATACATTGACATCTGGCGACTGAATAAAAACCATATGAGTACAGGAAAGCTTCCTTCCGCACCTCACATCCAGAGTCGAGTTCTATCTTTTGCAGGATTATAGCTATAGATTTTCACATTCATACTATAGGCGACTGATGTGGATCAGTTTAGAGAACATGACAGAAACACAGGTTTTTCTATATAAAATAAATAATTTCCGATATTTTATGAAGGATCGTAGCTAAACTCGAAAAATGTTTCTCTTGAATTTTGGTATCCGCTGTCAGACTGTATACTGAAGCCTATAAAAGTCTCGAAATAATATAGCGGTATTTCTTCCTGATTCTTCCAAAATAAGATTTCCGTGTCCTATAAATTGATACAGGTAGGACATTACTAATTGATACAGGTAGGACATTACTAACTGATACAGGTAGGACATTACTAATTGATACAGGTAGGACATTACTAATTCTCATCTGCTAATAACACATTTTTATCAGATCATATTGAAAGGTTCATCAACCCATATGCCTAAATTTAGAGGGTCATCTACCCATAGTATTAATAATGAGTGATTATTTCACATATTCCATTCGATGTGAATAAAAGTTGCCCGACTATTTTTATATTCGA
>JAVTVY010054865.1:0-29390 GCA_036873755.1 Hanleya hanleyi | reverse complement strand
AGACAATACCAGTGAGCTCCAGTTATTCGCATTTCAGGACTCCCTCCTAAAGTGCCTTGAATTAATAATCCCGCCTGTCGAATTGTGGAGAATGTTATTTCGTAAAACGATTACACAATTGGTTTATGTTTTTAAACATCTTTCGAATTCAAATAGGAATGTATTCTAGCAAGACCAGAACGGCCAAATCCTCATATAGATTTGGGAGTGATTGTATAAAAGCTGTTGGCTCGAAATTCGTTGACCTCTCCTTCATCGAGGCACTTGATCCTGGGCCGTGTATTGGATACCAAAACGTCATATCTGAATTATCCCCTTATTTACGACATTATTACGGGCGAAAATGAGAGGGGCATTAATTTTCCTTCTGTCCTGTCGGTCATCGGTTACGATTTGGTTAGCGGAAAGGTTGGAGTATAGATTTAAATCTAGCTGGAATTCTCATCGTACGAGTACAATCAATTTCTCAACGAAAGCAAAATGCAATGTATATGGACTTCAACACTTTTACATGGATGTTCGAGTTTCTGACTTAGATGTACGTTGATGTAACAAAGATGCCTGCCAAGGCAGCAGCATTAGTATTTGTTTTAGTTCTTCCTATTGTTGTTGTTGTTGTTCACACCCAAGGTCCTGGTAAGAACATAACGCCTCAATCCTCAGACTGCTTGTCGTAAGAGGCAACGAACTGAGGCACCGGCTGTAAAAGGGCATAAGTAATAATACCCAACCCATCATATGACTGAAAGATAGATGAAAGCGACCTTAACTCACTCTGTCTTCCTGTTTTAAATTTTTAATTCTCATACAATTATTGTTGCAATGCAGACAATTCAATGTGCTAAAAATTGTGTGGAGTTTAAATGCTATGAAGCTCTTCAATAGATTAAGGAAAATATAAACATACGACGACGTCATGGACAACTGCAATTTCCAAGATTCGTAATCGAAAAATTGAGTTAATCTAATTCTTCGATCTACTCTTAATAATATATATATGTAACCATAATGATGCTTGTTAATAAAATGCCGATACCTCAAAGATAGAAAAAGTTGATGACCATAGTTGATAAAGGGAATATGGAATGGTTCCTCGGCTGAACTCTACTCTTAGCTATGCACACATTTGCATGATGGTGCAAGTGTAATTGTGTTTTACATATAATGATGCAGGTTTGCGGCATAGTTTAAAATATGAATGCTTTTGAATTTCATCACATATGCCGACATACTAGTTTATTATTTCACCCGATGGGATCATTATTGAAAGCCAATACAAAAAGTATTCAGACATACATAGTTTCCACACGAATCCACGAAAGCTGGGTCATCCCGTGTAAGCATCGGCGAGACTATTGTAATTCATCGGCCTACATATCGAACATTAAATTCCGATGAAGTAATGGTCAAAGGGGACCAGTTCAATCAACATGGATCATGAGATTTTCTTTGCCAAAATCAATATTTATTATATCTTGTGATTTGAACGTCGAAAAGATCATTTTTGAGAAATTATATATATATTATAAATATATATATATTATAAGTCCGCTTACAAATAAGAAATGATGTACCTGCCCACCAATGTTGTTGCAAATTTAACTTGATTATACCAATAAGCTAACCGACAGTAAATATGCTGCCTCAATATGCAAATGAATAGAAAAATGGTGATGTTTTAGTGATACCTCCTTCGTTTCATTTATCTGTATCTTGTGTCCTGCATTTTTACTGGCGGTGTCCAGTTCAACTAATACTATATAATATCAAGATATCTAGGTATATTTTTTACAACTCATGCAGAAAATGGTGATGGCCTTCAATGGTGATCAGACCGGGCCATCACCTTTGAAAGATGATGAGTTAGAGGCATGACCCTATCTGGCCTGGGCTTTTATGACGTATCCTGGCCTGCGGGGGGGGGGAGAAATGGCCCTCCTAATTATTTTTCTTACCCCTTGAGCTAGGGGGCTGAAACTTACCACACTATACCCTTGGGTGAAGTACTAACAGAAAAAAAATCCAAGATGATCGCTTAGATGGCGTCACAGTGACGTCATTTTAAAAAACGTCATTTTTGGTCGATTTTTCGGTCGGATTTTCCGAATTTTTTATTTATGCAATTTCTCCGCAAACACTGCAAGATAAATTAGTAAATATTAATGTAATGTGAACTAAAATAGTTTTTGCCCACTTTTCGTCGCGGAAGAGCAGAAATTTTGAAGGAATATGACAAAAACATCACTTTTCTGGTACCTCACGTGGCCGCCATATTGAATTTATCCATGATCCTCTGCACCCCAATATGATAAACTATAAAGTCAAGGAGCTTCAGCTCTTCATTTTTTGTCGTTCCGGTGATAGCGCAGAAAGTTTGTTGAGGGGGGGGGGGATGGGCATTTCGGGCCCCCAGGACAGGTAGGCCTAAATGATGAAGTCCATCACATCTTTATGGTGAGTATTTTGCCTCATCACCCTTAACAGGTGAAGATCTAATGTTACAATCATTGCTCATGACTCCCCGTAGGCGATGACCATCATTTCAAAGATGATCATAAAAGGGTGATGGCTCTAACTCATCACCGTTTAAGGGTGATAGTTATCACCTTTTTTCTGGCTGTGTAGGTGTTCCATACTACGATTCCAGAATAGACATATCCTAATTTGTTCGAGAACATGCGATTAACTATGGATTGTATGTATTGCTGATGCAGCTATAAAGACTGTGATTGATAGCAAAATAATTCCATAAAAGATATACAAATAAATAGAAATAAATAATAATCGTTAATAAATTCCATACATAATTTCTCGATACGAAACGTTATAAGGACGACGGATGTATACATGTAACTGGCCGGAGGCAAATAAAAGGTTTAATGATGACAATTGCGATTTGAGAATAACAATTGTCCTTAAACCTGATGATGTAGGCCCCCTACATCCATGACCAAAAAAAATCACACTTCTATCCCTTGATCCAATGCAATCCCATCATCCATGACAATTAAATGGCTAGTGGGGATCTTTATACAATTCAATTAGCCTGTCACCTCCCTCATGTATCATGACATCAACTTAATTGCCAGCGCGAGGTCCCTGAACTGGCATAATCGGAGGAGCAATCTTGTATTTGATGTATCGGGTTACATATAGGACTTCACGCCTTACGGCACATGTACTTTGCGTTGACAATGCCAATTTAATTGGTTGCTTGTTATATAAACGATGTTAGATTCCCGCATAAGTGTTCACGTGTCATGCAGATGAATGAATACACAATTCATCACGTGAATGAGGGAGATATAATACGTCATCAAGGTTTGGGACCATTTGACGTAGGATTTCAACAAACATTTATTTGACACGTATACGAAATAAGCTGAAACTTCCATTGACAAACCGCCATAGCTTGAGTTTGAACCGGGCTTAATTTAAGTCTATTTGAGCTTCTTTCTATGAAATGGGAACGATGGATTTATTTCCTCATATCAATTAGATTTCATTACAGGCAAATGCACCCAACAAAGATGCAATCGTCGTGCCAAATTCAGAAAGACAGTGTAGTTCGACGGCGTCTCCCACTGCTCAGTATTAAATTACAAGCGTCTAGTCCGTCATTCATAATCCAACCGTCGTCCATTAGAGAATATCCGCGTCCATAATCCAAAGACCTATTCCATATTCCATATAACAGTATTAGCACCAAATTCAAAAAGACAATCATAGTATACATAAACATAGGCTTGTTTCCTGCAAAGAGAAGCGGTCAACAGTTTTCAATGATGCCGGCAAGACATCATGATGTTCCAAAAATATCAAATCCGTATCGCTGATCAGTATTCTTAATCCATAATATTCGTTATAGAGTCGTCATCTAAAAAAGATGTGTCTCAGTCACGCTTTGATTGTGACTGTTCATATGAGTACCATGAGGATCTTGAAGTACATGGGTTCATACGGCCCCTAGCCCCGGGTTAAGCGGAATTAGACACAAGTTACGAAGCGTAGCGCCATAGATCTTGCACGCTACGTTCGTATTTTGCTATCAGCATGCGATATGTATCGCCAAATTTGAGAAACTTTGAGTGGAGGCGCTTGGTGGAATAGCCCTGTTTTATAAGTTTCTGCAACAATGTTTTGTGACGTTGATTAAAATCATCACATCTAACACAGGATCTAGCAAATGCTACTAAGCGAGATATGTATACGCCATATGCAGGTCCCACTGGAATATTACTATCCAGAAAGCGATAGTTTACGATGTCGAAATTGTAATCATCTCTTTTGTCATAAAGTCGACGAGAGAGAATGCCCGCTTCATTTTTATAGAGAAAGAGATCTAAATAAGATGTGCCTGTAGGGCTATCTGTAGTTTCCTTCAAATCCAGTGAAGGTGGATATATATCCTTCACTGCGTCATTTATATAGCAATTATCCACAGCGACAAGATCGTCTATATAGCGTTTGGTGAATGAGAAGGAACGGGCTTTGAATGGATCGGTTTTTGAAAGCGCCTGCATATAGTCATATTCATAAGAGAACAGATACAGGTCAGCCAACAGGGGTGCACAATTAGTACCCATTGGAATACCTATATGCTGCTGATATATTGTGTTGCCAAATTTCACATAGATATTTTTAATGAGAAATTCGAGCAACTCTATAAACAAAGAAACATCCCATGAATGATATCTCTCGTATGTAGTAGAGCTAAAGAATGCTTTATGGCTTCCGACATTAATATATCTACGATCAGTTTTCTTGAACACAGATACTATTGATGAACTTAGACGGTCAATAAGGTCCTGATGAGGGATTGTAGTATAGAGAGTCGAGAAATCCCATGTGGATACATGTCTGTACGGTATGTGACCTTTAGCATCAAGTTCTTCCGTAAGACATTTTGAGTTTTTCAATATCCACATACATTCAACGCCAGAGTTCTTAGAAATAGTGGCGCAATACCTTTCCCAAAATGCTTTTACCTCCTGAAGGGCCCTCGTCAATAGGGTTGAAAGAAGCTTGGTGGTGCAGCTTCTAGAACCAGCTATGAATCTAGCTTTGTATGGTGATTTATGCATTTTGGGAGTCCAGTATATTTTTGGTATGTCGTTATGATTGGTTGGAAGACAAATACCTCTTTCCCTGAGAAACTTTTGTGATTGTTAAATAAATCTTCCAGAGTAAATGCAGTTTGGGAGTAAGTAGACGTATTTGATGAAGATATGTCTACACTCAATTCTTTAACCAGCACCTGGTAATAGTAATATTTACATATGAATATTATATTATTCGGAGCTTTGTCTGCTGGGACTATGACGAATTTACTCTGGAGATTTGCTAGAACTTCTTGCGAATTGAGGTTTCTCAGAACTTGTTTGGCTTGGGGAAGAATACTTCTGTCAATATGGCGGATTGTTTCAACGACCTTGCTCTTGGTGAGGTCCAGCCAATCAGCGAGTACTGTAGGTTCAACTTTTTCTCGCTTAGACCAATCAATAACGTACTGTTCCAATGCAGACAGGACTATCTTCTGGTCGGCCTTCAGATTTATTCTTCTTGGCTCTCTATATTTAGGTCCTTTCATCAGGAGTAATTTCAGATCCTTATCACTCACCACATCAAGGTCACCAGTCACAATATGTTTGCATGGTGTATAGATAAAGTTCGACGATTCACAATCACAACTATACCCTCCTGACGTGTATAAGTTCCAGTCAAACTCCTTGACAGCATTGGAGTAATTGAATATTTTGGTGGCTATAGATTTAGTGTACTTATATGAAATGCAAGGAGGTTCTGTGAACTTAAAATAGTTTGGTACAGCGTTGCGTACCTCTGGATCATTCAGGATTCGAGGTAAATTAATGATGTCCAGTCCTTTATCTAAGTAGTTGAGTTTCAAGAAAAGCCGATCTTGAGAGGTTTCGATTATGTTCACTGGACGATACAACCGAAAATACGCTATATCTTGACATACTTTAATGATTTTTGATGGTATTATATTTCCTGAAGACGCAGATTGTTGTATATCTCTGGTTATTTGATCTAAAGCTCTCAGAGGTAACGCATACAGAACTGTACGTAAGCTATGTATACTATTGGGTGTGTTAGTTAAACCCACTAAGTAATTTAAAGTGATATGATCGTGAATCATCGAACTATTAAACTTTCGCCAACCATGGCTGCGATGTCTCCGTTGATGGGGTTTAAATAGTTGGGTAATGTTGGATATATTTGAACGGCGGTTTGTAGCATTGCCGAACCCACTAACATTATCATTTAAACCAAACGGAAACACTGACCCAAGTTCTAGCATCCAGAATAATTCCCGCTCTCGGATTTTTCTCTCAAATCCAAAAGGGGAATCCTTAGTAGATGGATAGACGACGTCTATGATCTGAATACTAAAGTTATCCCAGCCGTGGTCGGGTTCAGAAAAATGCCTACCTATAAGCAATTGCCACTCCGTCCACCTACGAGGGAATATCACCTCCCCGCAGTGTCCTCTATGGTGCTGGTTCTATATCAATGGGTCCAAATTCCGAGTGTCCTTCCTTAGTTTCAGGATACATTATTTTGGACAAGCATCACTATTTTCCTACATAGCATACATACCCCAGAAAACACCAGTATCACTGGCAATAAAGGTCTGGCTATAATTATACAGCTATATCGGATATCTGGAGGATAGATATCCTATTTCCCAAGGAAAGGAAAGAGCAATGCCACCCGGTCCAACTACGAGGTAATATCACCTCCCCACAGTGTCAAATATGGTGCTGGTTCCATATCAACGGGTCCAAACTCCGAGTGTCATTCTCTTTAGTTGTAGATACTTAGAGATTATTGTATACCCATTTCCATATCGGCCCTGGTATCAGCCCGAGACCCCCATATCAGCCAGAGGGCCGAAGGCCCGAGGGCTGATATGGGGGTCGAGGGCTGATGCCAGGGACGATATGGAAATGGATATATCATAATCTATTTATCACATATTTATAGATGAATGGTAGCATAATTTGTAATTGGCAAAACAAGTAGACATAGATTTTAGTTTTACATGAAACTGTTTCATCGAAAATTGGACCCTATGTAAAATGCAGTCAACGTTGATAAAATTTCTTAGTCCCATTTTGATGATACACCAGAGCGAAAAGGTTCAAATTCAGGATCGATTATCGAATGAGTGTACATACATCAAAACATTTAATACGTAGCCAGATCAAGCTGAAAAGCACAAAAGTGCGCTCGGTCAGACTGTGGAGAGAATGTGACGAGCTCCTCGAGGGGAAACCACTCCTGTGCGCGATATCAGCCCAAGGGCAAATAACCGATATCAGGCCCGCGCGTGAGGGCAGAAATCCATATCATGATATGGAACGGTGTCATTCCACAGTATCAACCGGGCTAAATGTCCAGTATCACAGGAAAATATGTGATAAATATATTTACTGTCAGTGGCACCGGTATATCCTATAATATATTCCCCTTATCATCACTGCTATTTTAACGATTTATATATCCTGCAGATATATATCCTTCAGGACACATATCATTGTACTGGATACATATCCTGCAGGACATATCCTACAGGATACTTTTTCACTAGTATCCTGAATGGATCATCTCAGTAAGGGTGTATCCTAGGAAGGATGTCATCTTTACTGGTCATCTAAAGTAGTCATCTCCCGTCCATGGTAAAAGAGCGACCATACCTTGTCCACGATAAGGGGCAAAAATGCGAAGGACATCTTCTATCTTCCCGTTTATATAGCCCGCAAAAGATAAAACACATGTCTGCAATATCTATGCTGATTGGTTGAGCCGTCGAAAGCTGTCTGCAGCCGATTCAAACCACGAATATAGTATCCGCAAAAAAGTATTAAACTCACCAAAAGTAGAAGGTAAAATGGGAGTTCGAACGCACGGAAGCCATGGAAGCCGAGGACGTCATAAGTAGGTCGAAGTCGTGCGGTGTTTTTCGTCTATTTACGACCCGATGTTTATAGCCCGAGGTCTTTTACGGTGTTCAAAGTTATTTACAGAGCCATACCTATTGCCTAGAGGTGCGTTGTTCATCGTCTATTTACGGACCCGTGTCCATAGCTCGAGGTTTTTTACAGTGTTCAAGGTTATTTACAGAGTCATACCTATAGCATGGAGGTTTGGTGTTCATCGTCTATTTATAGGGCTGTACCTATAACCCGGAGGGGTGTTTGCGGTGGTCGTCTGGTCACCGAACCATGTCCATAGTCCGAGATCCGCAGAGGGGATACTCTGCTAGGCAAACATTTTCATGATAGTGACTGTGGTTATGACAATCTAACCCTACAGGCCATTGAAATTGTCAAAAATAAAAACAAAACAAGCAGGGAAGCACGGGAACTGTTTTGGCAGTACGAACTACGTAGTTTTTATCCACAAGGAATCAACAAGCGAGACGTACGGGACAGAACCGGAAAAAAACAATGACCAGCCAGTGTGATTAGATTTACTTATTTAACTTAGTTAGCGGCTTTTTTTGTAGTTAGCTGTATTCAGTCCAAGTTGTTTGTCTCGTATAGACTCTAGCTTCTATCATGAACTGTTTTCAGTCTTTTTAGTGAACTGTTTTAATCCATTACTGGTAATAAAAAGAACTCGAGTTTGTGACTCAAGACAATTTGCTACTGTAGAAGGCAACATGTAACTTTTGCCGAAACGTCTAGTATCTGTAAATATATAACGTACCAACCACTTGGGCAGTTTTGTGAATTTCCTGCTTCGATGTCCGAGTACAGATGCGTATATATACTGCGCACTTCGTCACTTTGAGTGGTTCTATGACCCTTACTGAGCTGAGACGTGTATTTTCCCCCGAAAACTGCATTACATTATACTCGATGAATAGACAGAATACGCGTAAAGACTAAAAATTTCGTTTCCGAACAAAAAAAATAACGATTTTTTAAATCTCCATATCTCGGGAACGGGAAGGGCTACTTAGATGAATCTTACGTTGCTGGATACCTAGGAGAGTGACGTCACAAGATCTCTATATCTCTAGAACGGAAGGGTCCTAGAACCGAAACTTAGACCGTTGGATGGCCCCGGACTACGCGCATACCTCGATCAACGTGATTTCGTCATAGTGACATCATCACATAAATCAGACGGTTTTTGTCAAACTCTCCGTATCCGCGGAAAATGAGCGTTTAAAATCCCGCACCATCGGATAGTGAAAAGAGTCGTGCTCGGTTTCAGGTTTACGAACATGGAACCATACGGGGTGGAAATGGCATCTTCGTATACCTTTATGAAGTAATCGAGATGGGTCGGGTATACACGACGACCCAATAGCGCGATTTGTTGCATGTCGGGTTATTGAATAAAACCACGTATTGACAGTTTAACGTGATATCCCTTGAAACATTTCCCCTCTCGAACATGTACTTCAAGATCCTCATGGTACTCATATGAACAGTCACAATCAAAGCGTGACTGAGATACATCTTTTTTTAGATGACGACTCTATAACGAATATTATGGATTAAGAATACTGATCAGCGATACGGATTTGATATTTTTGGAACATCATGATGTCTTGCCGGCATCATTGAAAACTGTTGACCGCTTCTCTCTTGCAGGAAACAAGCCTATGTTTATGTATACTATGATTGTCTTTTTGAATTTGGTGCTAATACTGTTATATGGAAAATGGAATAGGTCTTTGGATTATGGACGCGGATATTCTCTAATGGACGACGGCTGGATTATGAATGACGGACTAGACGCTTGTAATTTGCACTATTTTGATAACCGATGCGTTGTCATGGTGGGATCCTTTGGTGAACAGGTCGGATATTCTCTTGTCGTTTGTCATGAGATCGTCTATAATGATCAGATTCATCACGGTCGGATCGAAATAAGCGTCAGCGCCCAGATTGTGGGGTATTCCTCTGGCGATCTCTATCCCCGGTACCGCCCTTGACATTTCTTCGTGAAGAAGTTGCCATTTACCATAAGTGTAGACAATTCTCTGCTGTGTAGGTTGAACATATTCTGTAATACCTCGCAAAAACTTATCTACCCATACACTCTTTCCACTAGCGGTAGGACCCACAACTTTCACAACCTAGTACAAAAGAGGATCGTCTTGCATAACTTCATATAGTCCACGACGAGTCACAGTGCTATGTTGGACGAGTGCTATTTTGGTCACTTCCGTGTCGTTACACGAGCCCATGGATATGAACAATTGGTCCGGGTAACCTTGCACAGTTCAATTTTCGTTTTTTTTGTTTTTGGTTTCTCAAAATCAAAAATTGAAATTTGACGGTCAATTTTCAATTTCGGTTTCTCAAAATCAAAAATTAAAATTTGACAGTCAATTTTCAATTTTGATTTTGCTTCAAGCAAAAATGAAAATCAAATTATGAAAATTGCTTTCACTTGTCCGTTTATCGTTTTTTTTATTTTAGCTTTGGTTACGTGCGCACGCGCACGGGTTTTGATGTCACGTCCTGTCCGCAGAGTAGTATGGAAAGCGCAGATCAGGTCGCATAGGCAGGTGTGGAGCATAATGCGGAAAATCAGTGGAGTGAAGGACATGAGAGTTTCGCTACACTATACGAGATCCCTAGAGCCGGGCATTCGCACTAGAGTATAGTAGGCTAGCTGCGCATATGTAGGATCGAGTAGGCATGGGCGCCAGGTGTGAATCACGATACGGAGAACAACGGATTGAGATATTACATGTTTTGTTGGTATCTGTAAAAGTACTATATTTTCAAAAAAATAATCAATAGCGGTTGTCTGCACGAATGTTGTTCGCTTTTTGCGCCCTAAACATCTATTTTTAGATCTGGGGAATATCTAGGCCTGTGTCATAATTGTCTGAAGCCTCACAATCTGAATAAAACAAGACCTAAAAATAACGCTCCCCATCTGACATGTCGCTGATTTCAGATCTGAGTCTAACACTGGTGTTTCCGTGTTTGGAGATCTAGTTATCGACAGATCTAGGTCACGTGCATAACATACCTCATGTTGCGAAGTGGGGGCGACAGGCCTACGATAAGGAAAGTAAAACTCATCGTGTCAGATATTTTAGCTTGTTTCGTCAGATCAATATGAAGAAAAGATGATGATGTTCGATTAACATTGAATTTCGATATAATCTGTCAATTGAAAGAGACATTTCATAATGAATGTTACGAGACATGAATCACGGGGCCAACCTGCCGCTTCCCCGCCGCAGCTGTGGCCTGAGCTTGCGGTTGAGGCCCGCCCCATGTGGTGGACTGGTGTGACAATATGGAAAGTATAACTTATCTTCTCATATTTTTAGGTAGTAGTAGTAGTATGATTTTTATTTACATCTCACCACATGTAATTACAATAATACAAATATTTTACACATAAAAACCATTACATGTGCCACTCTTTATCAGAGTTATGAGAGATGATAGAACAATGATAAAACAATCAATGATATAATAGCGACTTACGTCGTCTTAAGATATCGCAGCAGCTTCTGGCAGAATGTTTAGCAATATCAGCATTTTGTAAAATGAAGTTCAACACTTCGTCATCATACTTATTTAAGATATCATGGCTTATATATTGGGCTTCGTTCAGGAGTGGAAGTCTAATGTCTGCGTACAGTGGACAATATAATAGGACATGTTTCTCAGACTCAACCTGATCAGTACAATTAAAACAATACCGTTGATTTACAGGAATATTTTCGTATCTCCCCGTTTCTAAGCGTAGAGGTGCTACCCCGCATCTGAACTTAGACAAAGCACTTCTACGACATTTCGGCATTGGCTGTTTGACATAGACCTCTGTCTCAAATGATCTTTTAAATAATTTGTAAGTCCTCAATTTATTTCCACCCACATTCCCATTATTACTATCCCGATTTACTCGTTCATTCCATTCATTTTGAAACCTTAAAAACTCGCTATCTCTGATATATTTCGGGTATATTACATTGTTTTCTATATTTATGTCTTCATATCCATTAATTTTAAATCTACCGCTTACTCTGAAATGCCAATTCTTACAGCTATTAGATGCTTTAGAATTTGCCCACTTAAAAACTTTAAAATTTAATCTAGAATTGTCCATATTACACAAACGACACCAGAACCTAGAAATACCGGACCACATTTTAACATTGACTGGAGTCCATCCCATGTTACCAGCAATTGCCGCATTAGGGGCGTATTTCCCCAGACCAAGAAAATATCTCATGGCTCTGTTTTGTATAGCGTTAATACATGAAAATTCCATCGTTCCCCATACAGCAGATGCATATTCAATTATAGGCCATACCATCATATCATACATCTTAGTAAAAGTCTTAAAATTCACATCTCCCGCAGATTTACTTTTGGATATAATTAAACCTAGAGCTCTACCAGCCGAGCGAGCAACGTGCTTGGCCGTTTCACCATAATCTAAAAATTCATTCAAACATAATCCTAGGTAGGTGTATTCATGCACAACATCTATGATGTTGTTGGCACAGCGAAATATGACTTTAGTTTTATCCAGACTTGGTGTTCTAAAGTGGACAATCTTAGTTTTCTCTGTATTGATTTCCATTTCATTTTTCACACATCAGGTGTTTACGAAACTTAACATTGTTTGTAAATCAGTTTCACTTTCAGCCAACAAGATCATGTCATCTGCCTACATTAGCATATTTATACGTTCATCCTCACATAGGACACCCAATTGGTGACGATTAATATATTCCGTCACATCGTTGATAAATAAGTTGAATAATAAGGGCGACAAGACACACCCCTGTTTTACTCCACAAGTGACATTGAACCAATCTGTTTGATTACCATTTATACGAACACAACTACGCACGTCATGATAGATGGCACGAATACATTTCATAATATTACCCGAGACTCCATAATTACATAACTTATCAAATAATATATTTCTATTCACTCTATCGTACGCTTTTCTCAAATCTATAAAAGCAATAAAGGTTGATTGTTTCCTCTTTTTTCTAGTTTCTATTAAATTTGTTAATGTAGATAAATGATCAATTGTAGATCGACCTTTCCGAAAACCATTCTGCTCATCTACCAACAGACCTTCTTGTTCTACCCATGTGGACAATCTGTCATTTATTATACTACAAAACAATTTATAAGTGGCAGGCGACAGGGTTATACCTCTATAACTCATAGGATCTCCAGGATCCATCGTCGATTGTTTTGGAATTGGGTATATAACCCCTCTAGACCAGGAGGTTGGAATGAGGCCCTTCCTAAAACAAACATTAAAAAGCTTATGCAAATAAGGCATGACCGTATCATTATTGAGTACCTCTACCGGAATCTGATCAATACCTGGAGATTTACCTTTCTTGGATCGAATAATGACTTCCCTTATTTCATCCATACTAATATCTATATAGCGATCAAATCCAGGATTATATTCATCAGTGTAATTAGAATCACATGGCATATAGTTAGTCTCTTTTTGTACAAACAATTTACTAAAATCATCTTCCCATTTTCTCAATACATTTACTTTATCTCTATAAATTGTTCCTTCCACATTAACTTCCATTGGAATTTTCTTGCTTCTTTCATTGCCGACACCCATCTTCCCTATCTCCTTCCAAAAATTTTGTTGATCATACATTGAGCAGTTGTCAAGATTTCGATGACAGGTTTGTATATAACACCGCTTATATCTTTGGACACTTCTATCAAATGATTTTCTTTTTTCACAATATACTCTTTTTTTACACTTTTTCATATTACCCTTAGCCTTTAGCCATTCATTTTCAGCAGTGCACATATCATTCCACAACAATGAAAGTTCATCATTCCACCAAACTTTACCAATTCGCCGTTTTTTATTATTCTTGCCGAACATTATTTTCACGGTCTTGTGGGAAATTTTAGATTTCATTTCAGTTTGAACAATTTCAGTGAACACGTCATATGCTAAGTCTACGTCATTTTGGATTTCTTCGCTTTTTTCTAAGTTATCAATGATTTCACTTATCATTGTAGTTTCCTCGACGTTTGACAAAAAATCGGGGGGTACAGTAGAGAAATCAAATTTGACATATTCATTGTCTATGTGAATGTTGGATAAACAATCATTTTCCACAGGTACATAAGACAGAGTTAAAACATTCCAACATAGTAGAGAGTGGTCAGGAATCACAGTTGTTGAACTTAATCCATTATTCAAGCCAGTTTCTTGACACAACTGGAGTGCTCTGTGTACTGTAAACTCTGTATACATATGCAAATCCTCGTATGGAACTAAACAATAGTCAACAGCAGATCTGCCTAGGTCGTTTCATCAGATGCATATGTTATTCTTTATGAACGATGAAGATGTTCGATTAACATAAATACAATTTAGAAATATCGATCAATTAGAAGGGACATTGTTCTGTGAGAAGTGATCCTATCTCCCCCGAATCAGCTGTGGTCTGAGCTTGAGGTTTCAAAAATACACCCCAAGGTGGTGGAGAAGCTATTTGATTGGTCAGCACTCAGAACAGGGAAATGGGAGTGATGGCCCCATATCCCTACGCAATAAATATTCACTACTGGACGGAATATATTTTGCAAAAACATGAATTTCCGCATATGGTTATAACGTCTGGGAGATTTTTCCATGGGTACCGGTACCGTAGATAGGGTAAACTATATATTTTTACAATCCTTATGCTTTGGGGATTTATTTGCATAAAAACTGATGATGGAAACCACTCTTGAACTTGTTTGTTGTTTTTTTCAAGTGGGGAGAAAAAAACACACACGCAACTTACGTCGCCCACACCGTCTGGTGACGGCATGTTTGGAAAACCCCTTTCATTTGTCGCATTTCAGGAGGTTATCTATATATTTGTACAATCCTTGATGCTTTTGGTGATTCGTATAAATAAAAACTGATGATGGAAACCGTTCTTGAACTTGTATGTTGTCTAGTCAGGAGAAAACAAAAGCATACGTCGATCCCAGCCGCTTGGGACGCCATGTTCGGAAAACTCCTTCCATTTGTCACATGACATGAGGTTATTTGGAGATTTCCGACGTCATAAAGTCTGAAAAGAGGCTGAAGGAACAGATTGGCTGAAGGAACATTTACCAGTGATTCATATATCACGGAAGCGTTAATTGGTCAATTTTTAGCTACCGAGGCTGAAACAACCAATCACAGGTGTGTTTAGATAAGGCTGTCAAGAAGCCGCTGATAACGGCCACAGGCGCCGGCCCTAATAATGTTAATTTCAGTGAAATAAAAGCGAAATGTCAATATATGAAATGTTGTTGTTGTTGTTTACGGACTTTGGGTGAATCGAGAAATAAACGGTTTACCGCCAAACAATATACATCAGCATATTCTACAAGTATCACTTTATATATTCCCGTCGTCAAATTAGTAAATTTGTGCAATTTTTTACCTTTGCCGGGCGATTCAAAATCCAACGTTAGTGTCCATTCATCTAGGAACAGTTAGATTATGGCGGGCTTCGTTCTCAATTCTGATTGGTCGGTCGAGACACGCCTCCGGCAAAAGAGGTCACGCACCAATCTAGCCCCAGAACTCACTTTCGCTGCGAAAACTGAATACGGAAATAGCCGAACGTGAGATTGGTCACGCACTGAACAGCTGTCTCGACTGACCAATCAGAATTGAGAACGAAGCCCGCCATAATCTAACTGTTCCTAGATGAATGGACACTAACGTTGGATTTTGATTCGCCCGGCAAAGGTAAAAAATTGCACAAATTTACTAATTTGACGACGGGAATATATAAAGTGATACCTGTAGAATATGCTGATGTATTTTGTTTGGCGGTAAACCGTTTATTTCTCGATTCACCCAAATTTAAGTCCGTTTCTCACCTTTATGTTGATTTATATAAAGCATGGGGTTATATATAGAGACCCATATTTCGACACTTCATCCTAATACCACCGCCCACACCCCCCACAACTCTTGTTTTGCGGGCCTGTGGTATAAACATAAGTCAAAGATCAGTTTTGAGTACCGGTAACAGATATCCCGATGCCAAGTTCCGTTATCTTGGAACCTTCAAAAATCGCCCAAAATAGCACGGTTACCCATAGCTAAGATTCATAGCGTCTCCCTTCCCTTGAGGAATGAATCTTAGCTAGGTTACCCATACTTCAAACTGGTGATTACGAGAGCCCATTTTATCTCACTGTATTAACCACAACTGAAGAATTATTTTGTCAACTTGAAAACGAGTTTTAAAATAGGTTTTTTGTCCAAAATTATATTGATCAGATTTGCAGAATTACTGCACGACAATGTTCAGCCTGAATGTATGCAGTTCAGATACAAACTGCGTAGTTTTAATGTTTTATTCAAACTTTTCCAACGTTGACAGCAAAAACGTTATAACAGCAGCCGGTTGCCGGTCCGGCTTCTTGGTGTCATCTCCTCTACAATGCATTGACCCTGTTGGGTCCAGACCACTATTAAAATTTACATTGGCGGCAATGTTAAAAACGGTTAACGTAATTGCATCTCCTCGATTCATTGATTAAGTCTCGACTTCCATATTTCGACCAGAAGTACTTTAATTCAATTACTACAACCGGACAGACTTCTTGACGGGGGTCGCCCATTGAAATTTTGAGTTATGCGCGCTCCTACAAATGACGTCATAATTTTGGCTTTTTTCTCTGCTTTCAGAAAGCGGTGCAGAGGCACCCAAATAGTCCCTCTTAGCAACTCCTTATTAGGCCTTGAGTTAAAATCAAACTCACAGCCGAACCAAACACATACCATACTCCAATCACCTACCATTGGCCTTCAATTATTCCTCGCAACAGAGACTGGAAAAAATATTGAAAACAATTCACTTCTCTGGCAGAGGTTGCCAAAACGGGGTTAACTGATCGGCACTATTTTTAATAGTGGTCTGGTACCAACCTCCCCACAGCGCATGCTCCATTTCGCAGGCTCCAATAACATCCCTGCCTCCAATAGCGGAAGTTGACCTTTACTACGTTGCTATGACGTATAGGGGAAACCAACCAACGCACGGTTCAGTTTGAATCCGACCAAACGACTCCTTTAGTGTTGCACATGAGCGAACTACTTTTCATATGCTCTATCCAGATAAACAGGGAAAATTATCTCCAGATAATTCTTTTTAACGCAACAGAGGTATTATGCAGACTGGAAAAGTAATCGAAATGTTCGGTAAACATCCATTTTACTATATATGATGTCACTATCGGCGATGTGCGCGAAGGCCCCGAATCCGGTCCAAAAATCTGACTGGTGGCTGGGGTGTTATTAGACCCCCAGCGAGGTGGTTGGTCTGGTACCTGTTGATAGTAAAATTAACGCCGTTTCGCGCCACCGATAGTTCGGTTACCTAGGCAGAGTTTATGCTGTGACGTATTTTCGTTGACGTGCTAAGGTTCGTGCATGTGGTTTTTATCAACAATAGGTAAGTCTGGTATACTATGAAAATTAAACGCGTCTAAACTTCTAATAATGTTACACTGTGACTGAATGGGCGCTGTCGACAGTGATGTAAGTTTGGGCTTTTCCTTGTGTTTGGGCTTTTTCTTGCCTGTTTACCGGCTGTGAGCAGTTTGTTGACAATTTCATCACTGTGAGGAGTTTTTACAGTCTACAGTAAGGAAATGACGTCGATGGAATGTTCTCGAATATTCCACCTACTGCGGGAATCACCGTCAATCTCAAATTTATTTAGGACAGCTGTCGTGACGGGATTTAAAGGCTGGATCGGTTAGCGCCTGGTCAATAGACGTGTGTACGTGTATATACTCTCAGTGTAGCCTGTAGTACACTATAACAACATGGGCAAAGATTATTACAAAGTGCTTGGTGTGACGAAAGGATCCACCGAAGATGAAATCAAGAAAGCCTATCGGAAAATGGCCCTGAAATATCACCCGGACAAAAACAAGTCGCCGGGAGCAGAAGATAAGTTCAAAGAAATTGCCGAAGCATTTGAAGTTTTGAGCGATCCGCAAAAGAAGGAGATTTACGACAAGTATGGGGAGGAAGGGCTGCGTGCCGGGGCTGGAGGAGGTGGTGGGGGAGGTCCCAGTGGAACTCACACATACACGTTCCACGGTGACCCCCACGAAACGTTCCGCATGTTTTTTGGCGATGAGAACCCTTTTCAAAGTTTCTTTTCGTTCGGTGGTGGACCGGGTATGGGAAATTCTAGGACATTCCATTTTGCTTCAGGCGGGAGAGGTCACGATGACATGGAGGTAGACGATGATCCATTTGACCCATTTGGGAGGTCCCCTTTTGGGGGCCATTCTATGCATCACCATGGTGGTTTTGGGGGTCGAATGGGGGGTCACCACGGACATGGTCATAGGGCTAACAAACAAGACCCTCCCATAGTGAGAGATTTACAGGTGTCCCTAGAGGATATATATAAGGGATGTACAAAGAGACTTAAAATAACACGGAAAGTGTTAAGACCGGATGGGGCTACAAGTTCTGAGGATAAGGTGCTAACTATCGAGGTTAAACCCGGGTGGAAAGCAGGGACAAAAATTACTTTTCCAAAGGAGGGTGATCAGAAGCCAAACAGCATCCCTGCTGATATTGTGTTCGTGATAAGAAACAAACCGCATCCTACATTTGTAAGGGATGGAAGCGACTTACGATACAAATCTAAAATAACGCTCAGAGACTCATTATGTGGAACGACATTACAAGTTCCAACATTGGATGGTAGAAAGATACCACTGAGACTTTCAGAAGTGATAAAACCAACAACGATGAAGCGAATACAGGGGGAGGGTTTACCAATGCCCAAACAGCCATCACGGAGGGGAGACTTAATTATAGAGTTTGAGATTAAATATCCAGACAAACTGTCAGAAAATGTCAAGGAAATACTAAGTGACTGCCTACCAGTGTCTTGAATGAAACTTTCCTGTTGTGCTTGGAGAAGTTGGTTTTCTGCTGTGTTTATTGTACCGGATCACACACCTGTTGTGGTGTGAACAATGTCCATATATACATGTATATGTGCATGTTAAACCAGCTCGTTCAAAAAACACATTAACATTTTGAGTTGGCATGACGATTAGGATAATGGTCTCATTCCTACATAATACTACATGTGCATTAATAGTTTATTTTTCTGGTATTCATGGACTAGAATATATGTACTTGGTACATTGGTTATGCATGTAAATCCCATCTCAGAAAAGTCTACATGTACCAGTTGTAATATGCATTGATCAGCAGAAGTCTTATCAAACTGGAAGTCAGACACTTGGCTGTTGGGTCCTGCCTTGAACATTTCCCAACAGAATGCCGGCAGGTGTCTCGTGTCGCACCTGTATTTATGTATGACCAGAATAGTTCCAAGCTACATGTAGCTAATTTTTAGCACCAACTGAGAAAGAGTCAATGGTGCTGTACAACACCAATATGATGTAATCAATGAGAAAGAGTCAATGGTGCTGTACAACACCAATATGATGTAATCAATGAGAAAGAGTCAATGGTGCTGTACAACACCAATATGATGTAATCAATGAGAAAGAAGCGAATAGCTATACTTCTAGTTTAATCGACTTCTGACATCGGTAATATAATTGCTCGATAAAGTATGACTGAAAAAAGGTTGGACCATTAATCCAAGTAAACAAGGTTTAAATCACATGTACATTATTCACTGTCACAGCACTTCATGTCCATAAGAAAATTGACTATCACCCTTTTGCAAGCATCTATACGGAAGGGTGCACTGTAAGCGATGCTTGTAAAATCTGTGAATTATGTTGATTGCACTGTTTGAGTACTGGTAAATGCAAAGAAATCCAATGTGTGGGAGTGATAATCAGTTTTGCAGATTGGGTGGGGTTTGAGATTATTGTAAAATAATGATCAATGATGTGATTGTCAGGCAATTGCAGTTATCAGTCTGTCATCAATGTTTGGTTCAGTTTTATATAAGATAATGAGATATGCCTCAAACTTTGTGTTCTAAGTCACACTGACACTGTAGCCACTCAGACAGTGAAGCTCTACAGACTGTACACGAACATTCTAGATCATATCATTTCAGTGATAAACTGGTCTATAGTCTCTCCCCTCCCCCTCACAGTTTATTCAGGGGTAGATTCAGATTCTTTGTAAAATAGTAATTTACAGAATCAAAATCTGAATGTGCAGCATCCCAGTGACTAATTGTTGATCGTTTTTATATGATGTCATTGAATATACTTTCAAAGTTGTGTTAAAAAAACAAAAATGTTGTTGAACTTGATTTTATGTTCTTGTTTTCTCAATGAAATGTGTGTGAAATGTTCTGGATCTTGACAAAGACTTGAAGGCATGAATAATTGGTTGGTTACAGTGAGCAGGTCAAACAATCCAGAACCTTCTACCAAAGATAGGATGGTACATGTACCAGACATCACATGTGACCTCAATGAAATTAGAACAAAATATGGAATTAGCCCACTGTTTATAGTTGATTGTTTGTTTCTCATGGCTTTGTTTGTAAACATAGACATGCTGAGTGCGATAATTAATAATTATTAATAATTATTAATTATGGATCTTGCAAACCAAATGCATGTAAAAATAAAGAAAATGAGATCTTTTGCACTAAAAATTATTAAATCCTGCATGAATTTTAATTATTTGCCCTAAAAATTTAGATGCGAGAGGGTCATGAGAAACGAACAATCAACTAACAGTGGCCTTAGTTCGGTTAAGAGATTGAAGATTGAGCTCAACATAAAAAGCTTGTTGAACTTTTTTTTTTTCCTTCATCTTTTCTTGTGTGTGATATGTTCTAGAAAATGAAAGAACACTTGACAGAGAAGGCCTGGATCAGTTATACAATAACAGGTGAAACCATCCAGAACCTTCTCCCAACTGTCATTGATGGTATCATACATGTATGACCCGTCACCTCAGACCCACAATGAAAATAAACAGAATATGTTGATTTACAGAGAGATTAAAGATTTCACGAATTCGTTTATGGTTAGAAGAGTGTTTGAATTCATATCCAGGAGTCCGTTTGCGAGACAATTCTGATCTACCAAATATTCTTTTCTGCAGAATGTGCAGTTTGCAGATAAAATCTACATTATCCCTTAACTGTACTTAAGATTGTTCGAGAATTGACAGTTAACAGTGTATTTTTGTTGGGTGATAATTATTTTGACCAGGAGGAGATAGAAAGATTCACTAGTCTATTATTAATATTTAGGGAGTGTAACCCATGCAGTTAGTACCGGTATTGGTAATGCCGACACCGGGCCATCAACCCAGAGTAACTTGGCTGGATTTGTCTCTTATTTGGGCACATCCGGCATGGTTTTTGAAATATCACTCTTTTTTATGGGTTTCACAAAATTTTATTGAAAAAACTGAAATAGAGTAGGTAAGGTGACAGTTAACAGAAAATTACTTAAGGGTACATAGCCTCTCTGAGGCAGTTTTGTATACCCCTTGATAATTTGTCTTCTGTAGCAATAAATATTCAACATAATACTAATGTTTATATTTTATGAAAGTATATGTTCTGAGAAATTCACTGTGTAGAAAATATTCAAAATTGAAAAAATAGAAATGAAAACAATAGCCTCCATCTTTCAATTGAAATTGTGTGATAACTGTTTAACATATTTCAAATTTGATGGTACACCTTGATCAAGGAAAACTAGAACTAGTAAATGGCATCTAACTTTTAAAAATTTCTGCTTCGTTCCATTTTTGTAGCATTTTAACTAAAATTAAATGACAAAATTTGATTATCTTATAACTTTCTACATTAAAAGTTGAATAATTCAAGAACCAAGACGAACTTATAAAAACTGAGACGCAGTTTACTAGTTCTACTTTATCTTTGATCAAGGTATACCATCAAATTTGAAATTTCAATTGAAAAATGGAGGCTATTGTTTTCATTACAATGTTTTTAAGTTTGAATATTTTCTACACGGTATACCGAAAGTTATGTAAATTATATAAGTGAATTCCTCAAAACATGTATACGCTTTCATAAAATATATACATTATTATTGTTATGTTGAACATTTATTGCTACAGAAGACATATTGTCAAGGGGTGTACAAAACTGCCTCAGGGGGGCTACGCACCCTTAAGGTGTAACTGTGATACTTTTGCAAGTTTACGTCATCTTCAAGATAATCTAAATTATAGGCTTAAATATGTATCCTAATTCTTATTTTATGACTTTATTATTTTAACAGTTTTAATGGTCATGTTACTGTACTGTGCTACAAGCATTTCAGAACTTCTCATGGAGCGATTGACGACGTCGCAATGCTAAGTCATATTCCCGAGTGGTTGAAGTCCCCCAACATTGAAACAATTCAGGCCTTGTTTTTCGTTAGAATTCATGGGAATCCAAATAGATTCTTGCAACACAGCTCCGCAGGAATTCACGGGAATCCAGTGCTATCATTTCTATACAGATTGATAAAATTCCGGATTCCCGCAAATTATTTTGCGGGGAGTGCTGATGGGAATCGGATTTCCGAGGAAAAACAAACTTAAGCCATGCAATTGATTTGGCGTGGAATCGTAACGTTCATTAGCCGGCAAGGAGAGCAATACCAAGTGAGATCCAGTGGCAAGGTACCCACAATTACCAAATTTGTCCTAATCCGGTCAGGTTTTTCAGAAGTTAGTGTCCGGAAAGAAATTCGACCTTGGATCATTCACAGGTGGCATCACCTATAAGTGGATCGGCATGAAACACAATCCCAAGCGAGGTATTGAGGCAAGGTACTTGCATACCAAATTTGAATTGAATGCATTCAGTTTTTCATTAGTTATGGTCCGGAAACAAAGTTGGACAGATGGATGGATCCTAATACTATAGTCCTCCTTCAGCCCTTCGGGCGTTGGGGGACGAATGTATCCCATTCTCTGCATTGCCGTGACATCTCACAAAAGGAAATTAGTCATTTTTGAGGAGTGTGATCACACTCCCACACCCACAACGTAGCTCAAGAGTGTGACATCGCCAAACGCAAGTCTTAGAATCATTTTTCGAATTTTGGGAGTGTGGTTCGCAGCACTCCTGCTGTTTTTAAGAACGAAAGACTGACGTGTGACATCAGAAGGGACTGGGAAGACTTCTCTCCCATTGTAGAAAGGTGCTTTTGAATCCGCTGAGACAGAATACCAGTGAAATGTTGGGAAAACTTTACTACTGTTCATTATTCATATCATTGTCTTGAACATGTTGAATAAGAGACGTACACAAGCACCACAGTTACACTTTAACTGATGAGAAATCTCGAACGTACATGTATCTCAACATCGATTTTCAAAGCTAAAAACTATATTTAAACATGAGGCAGCACCTAAAAGGTGCAACAACCCGTCAGCCAGACAGTTGTAGTCAGTGTATATTGGTACACAATGAATGGGAAATACATGTAAAATCCTGAAAGATTTGGTTGAATGCAGAATATGCTTTAGCGGTGGCTTGTGAAAGATTAAAATGTGATAAAATTCAGTGTGGGATGTTTGATGCATTGGAGGAATATAATAAATAATTTGACATATCGCGTGTGAAAAATATGGCGGAAGAACAAAAATATTCTGAACAAAAACAAAAAGCCTCAAGCCATTCTGGCTTTGATCCCTAATAATAATCTGAACAATAATAAAAGTCTTCCGATTTTCATTGGAAGCCTAATAATATAGAGGTTTTGATAGCAAAAACTGTATGAATCCCTGTGTTCCTGTTGATTGTATGTCTCTTCCCATTTGTGATCAAGCAGATTCTGAGGATGAGGATGGGTGGCTGGCAATCCAAACAGCCATGTGATATGAATAATATGTTTCATGGACACCAAATTGTATATGTGAGTTTAAAATTGGTGAAAATCTGGTCAATGGTTGTCCTAAGATCTGTGGTTGGGTTGTGGATTATGGGAAAAAGCTCATGCTCTTGCAATAAATGGTTTATCTTGGCTGTTTCAGCGGAGTTGACAGCAAAGTCATTGTTGAAGTCTCCAAGTAGAACAACATTATTCGCTGAACAGTGGTTTCACATGGTCATATGGACATTTTGCGTGATCTTGCCATGAAAAACACAAATATCATCGCCATGTATCCAAATTCAATAGGCTCGTGGTTGACCACCCAACAATCCTGCATGCCAAATTTGAAGTCCCTAGCTGAAACTGTTTGGCTTTTATCATGTTCACATCGCCCTATGGACATTTTACATGTCAAGTGTGAAATGTAAAGCCCTGCAGATTGGTTCTTAAACAAGTGGACAGAAGGCAGAAAACTTACTCAAAAAAGTTCATTTATTTCATGAATTTTCAGCATACTTGTAATGTATATTTTAGCAGGACTCAAAAATGTGTACATGTATGTATAACGTATAAGCTTAGCAGTCAGACTGAGCTATGCGATTGTATCTGGGGTAGTCTTTCCTCTATATTACCCTACTAACACAAACTGGTGGCATTCCTGCTTCGCAAATACATACATTCTCCACAGATCATCCACAAGTTACTCATAGGTTTGTTGCCATGGAAACTAAAAAGCAGGTTTTGATGTGAATTTTTTTCATGCCAACTGCTGGCTATACATGCTATATATAGCAATAGTAATAAGAAAAAAAAGTTGAAAACAAACTGATGTTTGGATATGGTTACTTGGAAGCTTTCATGTTCGGCCCACATTGCTCATTAGGGAACAAGTAATTTATTTTGAGCAGTATAATTAGTGAGTCACTATGCATATGACTCCTGGAAGGTTTCAAGTTCTCTTACTACATAATAATGTTTACTCGCTGTCACCAGTAACATCTCTTACTACATACATAATGGTTACTGACATCAGTAACATGATCACAGATTTAGCACAGTCAAGTAATCCACCAGTTATCTCATTATACTGAAAACCATCAGTAGACAGTCATTTCTATTCGCAGTGATATCCCACTACTCCAGTCAGTACAATATAGATCTTGGAAGTTGAATATCAAGCTATAGAATATACTTTCCAGGCACTTCATGTTTTGAAACAAGAAAAAAAATGCGGGCTTGTTCTTCAGTGTCCCAAGCCTGAAAAATAAGCACCTGCCATTCCTAACAAACGCCCTGCAATCGGAAATGGGAAAGCCTGTCTGCATACAGATACAGATATCATGGGTCCTTTGGCACAGATCAAAAGAAAGTTCCGGATGATGATAACATTCTCACTGGATTTCCAGACAAACCAAGAACGGTGTTTCACTCCAATTTATTTTCTGCATTTAGTTTACAATACACATGCAGCTTCGCGAAAAGATTGAGCCCTTCAGGGTGGCACATCACTTGAGATTGCACATCATTGGCAATGCACATCATTCAAAATAACAATACATTTATTAAAAAATATGATTTCTATGTCAGTGATGTTGAGGTTGGATTTTAGGAGGAACTATATTATAACTTCAAATAAAGATTACATTTCTTTTTCAAAGTAAGCTTAAACATCTCATTGCGTAGATCTGATGAATACATGTATAGTTAGGAACAATAGGTTTGCAATTTGGAGCAGTTTCTTGATGTAACTTTGTGTGATGATAGCTAGGTGAACAAAAAATCCCGTTTCTGACAAAGCTATTACCAATGCAATAGTTGGAGTAAGGCTATTATTTCCAGTATGCGATGAGACACCAGGACTGTGGTAAACCCTCGCATTTGTATGCAAATAAAAGAATATATTGGCAACTTTGTCCAATCATACTGTATGCTACATAATCATGTGCACTGGTAAAGACTGAGAGATCGCAAACCGATTAAAACTTTAAACTTTTAATTAATATATATGTGTGGACAGAAATATGGTTCGTACAAAAGCTTTAGGGTAAACCAGAATTTGATTGCAAGATTGAAGGAAATGGTGTCCTTCATTTAAGGCGACACAAAATTATGAACTAACAGGAGTTCGGTACCGCGGGATTCCCCCGCCAGTTATTTTGATATTGTACTTCTGAAATAAAATAATGTCATCAAACTATTAGTAAATACATGTACTATAATGGAATATACTCTAGGTGGTTTGGTATGTATGCCTGTATATACAATGTACACTGCATCTCATACCTAATAATAGGCTAGTATCACATATAAGAGATATAAAATTAGAAATTGAAATATGATTGAATAAATGTAGCAGGATGTAAGCTCCAGGAAAATATGAGCATATGGGGTCGGGCAAAGCTTAGTTTAGGAGATGGATGGTGGGGCATGGTACCCCGAGGGTGGGACATGTTTCCATGGGTAGCGCATGGGTTGAATAAGTGTAGGATCATGTAAGCTGCGGAAAAATATGATGGTATGGGGTTGGGCGAAGCTTAGTTTAGAAGATATAGGGTGGGGCTCGGAGCCAGGGGTGGGGACATGCTCCCGGGGGTAGTGGATGGGTTGAATAAGTGTACAGGATAATCTGAGCTCCCAAACTATATGAGCATATGGCTTCGGGAAAGGCTTAGTTTAGGAGATATAGGGTGGGGCTCGGAGCCGCAGGGATAGGGACATGCTCCCCGAGGGTAGTGGTTCAATAAGTGTAGTCAGATGTAAGCATTTGGAATATATGAAAGTTCAGGGAGTCGGGCTGGCCTTAGTTTAGGAGACATAGGTGAGACTGAGAAGCTGTGGACAAGAAAATCTTCTAAGTCCAAAACTTTAATATTTACTTGGTCCTCCTGGGGTGGGAACATGCTCTCCGAGGACAGTGGATGGGTTCAATATGTGTAGCCCGATGTAAGCATCTGAAATATGAGGGTTCGGCGGTTGGGCAAGCGTTAGGATCAAACTTTAACATTTACTTGGTCCTGCAGATAGACAGACAGATAGACAGACAGACGGACATCATTGTGGCACCTAAATCGAGCTTTCCGCAGCTAAAGCTACAGGCTCGATAAAAATCATTCAACTGCTGACCTTGTCTACGACAAGATGTACAGTTTTCTAAAAAAAAACAGGTGTCACAGTGCTTCCAAAGGGAGCAGAAATGGAGTATTTGTCTGATATCAAACTGTTTCCAATCATCGAAAGATCAATCGAATAATATTTCTTTTTAAAAGCCATAGCCGATTCATTTTACAGCAAGTTTAGATTTTCCTCTTCTGTATTATACACTGACAAGTGGGAATGTTTCTCATGAGATCAGTGAAACACAGTCTCATGTGAAAATTGTGGTCTCCAGTTGGAGAGTAATTCACACCATGGAGGTAAAAGAGATGGAGACAACTCTCTCAGGCGAGGTGCCCTGGCCAGCAGTACCACCAGCTGGGCCTTTGTATACTGAATAGCTGACAGCGGGCACAGCTTTCTTTGATGTTCAATGTGTGTGACCCCCTGCCAAATTCACGGGTCTGTTGGTGACTGATTAACAGGGCGGAAGTGAATCATCTAACCTGCGCATTGAGGATAAGTTTGAATTACCAGATACAAATTATGCGCAAAGCAAATATTAAGAAATTTGAAATAATGCGAATTATGTTGATAGTTTTATAATTTATCTGCGATATTATTTTTCCTAACTACATCGTGTTGAAAACTGACTCATTTTTACCATTTCCGAACATTTTAATCGATTTAGGTAATTTCCGCATTTCCAAACATTACAAAAATTTGCAAGGAAGTTCATATTCGCACAGGTAACGCGTAGTCAAAACGGCATGACTCGTTCAAATATAATCCACAAGTAAATAAATGGAAAAATCCCCATTTAAAATACATTAGGGATTTTGTCAAAAGGTGAAAATTGTCATTTTCAAGACAAAATAAATTCAATTTCCACATTTCAAACCGCTGAAAAAATGAATCTGCCTATAAGACAGAATAGATTTTTCCAAGACACCAGTTATATTAAGGAGTAATGAACAAGAAAGCAAAAAAATTGGTGTATGTGAACGCTAGTTTGACGTTTTCTTCTCTGCAGGTGCCATATTAAGGCTATTAGCTAATTGACACTTGATCAGCAATACCCCCTGTGGGATAATCCCCGAGTAATCGTCAGGCCCCAATCAACGATTCCCCTACAACGTCTCATTATGAACAGCTATATCCCAGTTCATCCAATTATTTGCTGAGACACCCTTTTAAACTGTTTAAATGCAATAAGTATATTAAAAAAATAAATATAAATAAAACAATATATTGACATGCACTGTTAAATACCACGTATGGCAGGGTTCGTGGCGAGTTTATTTCTTTACTTTATTTACACATGCAGTTGTCATACTGGGAAGCTTTCATGTTCGGCCCACATTGCTCATTAGGGAACAAGTAATTTATTTTGAGCAGTATAATTAGTGAGTCACTATGCATATGACTCCTGGAAGGTTTCAAGTTCTCTTACTACATAATAATGTTTACTCGCTGTCACCAGTAACATCTCTTACTACATACATAATGGTTACTGACATCAGTAACATGATCACAGATTTAGCACAGTCAAGTAATCCACCAGTTATCTCATTATACTGAAAACCATCAGTAGACAGTCATTTCTATTCGCAGTGATATCCCACTACTCCAGTCAGTACAATATAGATCTTGGAAGTTGAATATCAAGCTATATAATATGCTTTCCAGGCACTTCATGTTTTGAAACAAGAAAAAAAACGCGGGCTTGTTCTTCAGTGTCCCAAGCCTGAAAAATAAGCACCTGCCATTCCTAACAAACGCCCTGCAATCGGAAATGGGAAAGCCTGTCTGCATACTGATATCATGGGTCCTTTGGCACAGATCAAAAGAAAGTTCCGGATGATGATAACATTCTCACTGGATTTCCAGACAAACCAAGAACGGTGTTTCACTCCAATTTATTTTCTGCATTTAGTTTACAATACACATGCAGCTTCGCGAAAAGATTGAGCCCTTCAGGGTGGCACATCACTTGAGATTGCACATCATTGGCAATGCACATCATTCAAAATAACAATACATTTATTAAAAAATATGATTTCTATGTCAGTGATGTTGAGGTTGGATTTTAGGAGGAACTATATTATAACTTCAAATAAAGATTACATTTCTTTTTCAAAGTAAGCTTAAACATCTCATTGCGTAGATCTGATGAATACATGTACATGTATAGTTAGGAACAATAGGTGTGCAATTTGGAGCACGTTCTTGGTGTAACTTTTTGTGATGATAGCTAGGTGAACAAAAAATCCATTTTCTGACAAAGCTGTTAACAACGCAATAGTTGGAGTAAAACTATCATTTCCAGTATGCGATGAGACACCTCACATTTGTATGCAAATAAAAGAATATAATGGCAACTGTGTCCAACCATACTGTAATGCTACATAATCATGTGCACCGGTAAAGACCGAGACATCACAA
>JAVTVY010054864.1:0-29583 GCA_036873755.1 Hanleya hanleyi | reverse complement strand
TAATCCCTTTTGTGTTTGTAGGTCTTACCGCAGTGGCAGGTGGTAAACCCTCTTTTTAGGTGGTGGATACGTCGATGTTAGGATGTCAGTATAGTCCTATACTGACATCGACTATACTGACATCGACGTATCCACCACCTAAAAAGAGGGTTTACCACCTGCCACTGCGGTAAGACCTACAAACACAAAAGGGATTACCATAAACATCAGTTGAGGTGCTTTTTCCAGTCGGCAAGTCTAGGGAACGAACTGCCCCCGTTTAACCACCTCACTGGGGCCACCACCACACCCCAGGAAGAAGCATCCAGTGGTATTACCCCTCCACAGCCTGTGGTCACACCCACTGAAGCTAGTCCACCACAGATTGCAGACCCAGTCGATCGACCAGCCCAGTCATCACTTAATGACATTGTCAAGGAATCGATGATTTGCTCAAACATCAAGACGACCTCGGACCTCGACACCCCACCTCAGGCCAACACAGATTGGGACTCGCTACTAGCCAGTCTTCTAGACTTTTAAGACTTTACACGTCATATCTACGGAAGTCTGTAAATGCATGTGAATAACGAAAACAAAAACATTCAACATAATAAATTAATCTTTATTCACCAACCTTTGCTTTTTCTTCCGTTTGTTTGGACCATTCACCCCCCCCCCCCTTTTTTTGGAGACCATTCATTGTGTCATATCACTACGTAACGGATTATATTATTATATTACCGGCCTACACTATAGCCAATATACCCCCCACCGGCCCACGCTTACGGCCGACATGTCAATCATTGACCCACACCGGCCCACACCATAGCAACAGGGCTGCTCACCGGCCTACAACGGCCTACGGTCACATAGTTACGATACATACCGGCCTACACGGGCCTACGGTATTTCTCCACTATATAAAGCGGCCGAATGGCCATTCACACACAACCTCTGATGAGATCACATCGATCGAAACCGGTCAGGTTTTTACAGACAGAAGTCAACTCCAGCCTTTGCCGAGTACTGATTTTCTTCACTCCATACCATATATACTTCCTCAATCTGGACGAAGCAAAGGATGGCCGAAGCAGAAGTTCGAGCAGCTGAAGAAGCACTGCCGAGAGGCGAAGATGTCAACCACATCATCACACCAAGCCCCAGCATCATTAGCGGGTTCGGCGGAATGGACTTAGAATCAGCGAGCAACACGAGTACCGCTGCTGAACCGATCCAATCTGCCATCAATCTCACTGTGGGTGAGCGTCCCAGCAAAAGACGCTGAGAAGACCCCCATGAAGTCAGCACAGTGAACTACAGTGGAGGCCCACGAATTCCCGACCAAGCTATGGGAACGTACCGCCTTACACGAAACATCCTATGCAAGAAGGAAAGACTAGAAGTCCACCTCTCTTTCCTCAACTATTGCATCGATAAGAGTAGATGCCCCCCATCACTCGTCCTCCGTTGCCTGCCACAACTGGGAGCCAACGATACCTCCTTTATGTCAGGATGGAACGACATCCTACATACTGCGTCCATGACTCTAACGGCGCACATGAAAGACTTCGTGGACACACAACTCAGACTACGCTACAATAGCAATCTCATTGGCAATTGTTGCACCCGCAATGTGATCTATTTACTCACATGCACCAAATGCTCCAAACAATACGTTGGAGAAACCAAGAGAACCTTCCACGAACGTATCCGAGAACATTACAATGACACACGGAATCATAGTTTAAACCCAGCACCACTTCATTTCTGGTCAGCCGGCCACACGACTGACCACATTAGCTTCCACATTATCGAAGTAATGACAGACCCAGATCTCGAAGCTAGCACCAAATCACGCTAAGCTCGAGAGCGTTACTGGATCTATCAACTCCACACGAGAGCACCCATCGGCTTGAACGAAAAGGACTAAGCAAAACTTTGATTATTCTCTCCTTACCATATATACCTACCTCCAAAGTTGCGCTTATCCTTTCCGGCCAAACTACAGAGAGTACAGACATTCCTTTGTCTCGCCACACACTCGTAGCGCCACAATAGCCACTTACACCAAGTGACGCCACTCTCCAACGCAATAAACACTATGGCGTTACAATGACAGCTTCACAACCGGATGATTCACTGTCACAATGACGTTACTATGGACACACCTAACTATCACGCCACACACTGCAACATGAAACGTAAGTGTGAATTATGCGGCAAGGAATACGCCGACCGTTACGGACTATACTGACATCGACGTATCCACCACCTAAAAAGAGGGTTTACCACCTGCCACTGCGGTAAGACCTACAAACACAAAAGGGATTACCATAAACATCAGTTTTTTCCAGTCGGCAAGTCTAGGGAACGAACTGCCCCCGTTTAACCACCTCACTGGGGCCACCACCACACCCCAGGAAGAAGCATCCAGTGGTATTACCCCTCCACAGCCTGTGGTCACACCCACTGAAGCTAGTCCACCACAGATTGCAGACCCAGTCGATCGACCAGCCCAGTCATCACTTAATGACATTGTCAAGGAATCGATGATTTGCTCAAACATCAAGACGACCTCGGACCTCGACACCCCACCTCAGGCCGACACAGATTGGGACTCGCTACTAGCCAGTCTTCTAGACTTTTAAGACTTTACACGTCATATCTACGGAAGTCTGTAAATGCATGTGAATAACGAAAACAAAAACATATTCAACATAATAAATTAATCTTTATTCACCAACCTTTGCTTTTTCTTCCGTTTATTTGGACCATTCACCCCCCCTTTTTTGGAGACCATTCATTGTGTCATATCACTACGTAACGGATTATATTACCGGCCTACACTATAGCCAATATACCCCCCACCGGCCCACGCTTACGGCCGACATGTCAATCATTGACCCACACCGGCCCACACCATAGCAACAGGGCTGCTCACCAGCCTACAACGGCCTACGGTCACATAGTTACGATACATACCGGCCTACACGGGCCTACGGTATTTCTCCACTATATAAAGCGGCCGAATGGCCATTCTCACACAACCTCTGATGAGATCACATCGATCGAAACCGGTCAGGTTTTTACAGACAGAAGTCAACTCCAGCCTTTGCCGAGTACTGATTTTCTTCACTCCATACCAGATAATAGAACATTGTTAATATGTATTTACAGTTAATGGTACATTGTTATACATATATTTACAGGTAATGGTACATTGTTATACATGTATTTACAGGTAATGGTACATTGTTATACATGTATTTACAGGTAATGGTACATTGTTATACATGTATTTACAGAAAATGGTACCGTACATTGTTATACATGTATTTACAGGTAATGGTACATTGTTATACATGTATTTACAGGTGATGGTACATTGTTATACATGTATTTACAGGTAATGGTACATTGTTATACATGTATTTACAGGTAATGGTACGTTGTTATACATGTATTTACAGAAAATGGTACTTTGTTATACATGTATTTACAGATAATGGTACATTGTTATACATGTATTTACAGATAATGGTACATTGTTATACATGTATTTACAGATAATGGTACATTGTTATACATGTATTTACAGGTAATGGTACATATTTATACATGTATTTACAGGTAATGGTACATTGTTTATCCTGGACTTGGTCTCAGGTACAGGTATTCACCTGGTGAAGGCCTATGACTGGAAGGATGGTTTGTTTGATCTGACCTGGAGTGAAGATAATGAGAATGTCATAGTTACAGCAGGGGGAGATGGATCTATTCAAGTCTGGGATGTCATGCAACCTCGGGTAGGTCTTTACTTCTTTATGCAGCAAATTAAGTTCTCCTGTTTTCATGGGAAATTGTTGATTTGCCATTGTACTGACTTCTTTGTAGTAGAATGAACCAAGTGTTTTCTCCAAAGAAACACCTCTGTCCCCAGGATGGATAATGTTATGGCTTAATTTCTCAAATTAATTAGAAGCTTTAAATTAAACATGGTAATGCAGTCTGATAACAGATGAACACAAAATTAAGGAGAAAGTAAAACTTGTTACATATAATAATCTGACTATTTTCCAGCTCAGCTCCGCTATCTTTCTAAAACATATTTCTGTACTTTTCTTCTTGATAGGGTCCCTTGAAGGTTTGGAAAGAACATACAAAGGAGGTAATGACTCATTCTCTTATTGTCAGATCTGTTATCTCCTATTGTCAGTGTTACACCCAGAAAAATCTGGCATGATTCACACTCATTATTTATACCAGTCTGCACAGTTTGGTAACAGACTGATGAAATTACATGTAGATCATGAATGTATGTGTTTGTAACTCAGGAATGGTAATATTCTCACTGTTTGGCACAAATGTCTCTACTCTCCTGAAGCAATATTGTTACAAAAAGTTCAAATGAAAAAAAACCCAATTAAATATAAAAGTCAAGATGGTTGTATCGAGGTTATGTTACCACAAACAAACAACTTTTTACCTCTCAGTGGGCTCAGGGGTATTGTTGTCACCCTGCCTGTCCGTCTCCCTTTCTTTTCCCCCGGACTCCCATATCTTGAGAACTACTGAAGGCAGGTCAAAGAAACTTCTGTCCAATATAGAATGTAATCTGTAGATGTGCCTTTTGTATGTTTCGTATGTGATCACAAAAAGTTCAAATAAAAAACAAAATAGCAATTAAATATAACGAGAGATCCTGAAGGATCTTGGCGCCCACCATTGTCTGATAATTGTAAGCTAATGACAAGAGGATCGTTTTGTCCATTGTTACTAAGAACAAACGATTGATTTGTAATTTTGTTTGCAGAATTTCGAATTTGAGCGAAAAAGATCGAAAAAGGGACGCTGGAAAACACCAAGATAGTATCTATCTAGGGTTCAGGAGTTTCAAGATTTCTAGAAAATGTACTTCATGTCAGTTGTTATAGTACAAGTGAAATGAGCAATGTTAGTCTGAAAGTGAATGTCCGGAGGATCCTTCATCTTGGTTTTGTGGTATTTTTTTTTTTTTTTTTTTGCACGTGTCATCATTGGGTATTGGAAGCGAAGACTAATGTCTTTGACACTTTGGCATGAGCCCTGATTATCTCCCTTGGATCGAAACACGCAGTAGTCTACAGTTATCGAGTTGTGACGTTGTTTCGCAAGAGTGATGGCAGACAAAACGGTGGGGCAGTTCACTTGCAACGGCATGGACTAAAGTAAACTGATTTAAAATTTGAAGAAATACATTTTAATTCGGAATCATTTGAACTCCTTGATATAGAAGGTGAAAGTATGGATATTCTCTATAGTCAATATATAGAATATGCCCCATCGTTTGATAAGCCGAGTCTTGTGATGCAACGTCACAACTCGGGAATACAGTATTAATTTGAAGCGTAATTTGGATTTTCGAATCGGAAATCACAATAAAATTTCATGGGAAATCCAAAATGGTCGCCTTGTGGCTATATTGGATTTTCGAATCGGACGGAAAAAGGTATCTTGCACAACTAGACCCCAATGGGAACCTATGTACCGAATTTGAGAAAGATCCATGAGGTACTTCCTGAGGAATCACGATAAAGTTTCATGGGGCAATCCAAGATGGTTGCCCGGTGGCCATATTGGATTTTCGAATCAGACCAGAAAAGGTATCTTGCACAACTAGACCCAAAGGGGAACCTGTGTACCAAATTTGAGAAACATCCAAGCAGTAGCTCCTGAGAAATCACGATAACAAAGTTTCATTGGGAAAGCCAAGATGGCCACCTTGTGGCCATATTGGATTTTCGAATCGGACCAGAAAAGGTATCTTGCACAACTAAACCCCAAGGGGAACCTGTGTACCAAATTTGAGAAAGATCCATGCAGTAGTTCCCGAGAAATCGTGATAAAGTTTCATGGGGAAAACTAAGATGGCCGCCTGGTGGCCATATTGGATTTTCAAATCGGACCAAAAAAGGTGTCTTGCACAACTAGACCCCAAGGAAAAACTGTGTACCAAATTTGAGAAAGATCCATGTAGTACTTCCTGAGAAATGAAGATAACTATGTTTCATGGGGAAATTCAAGATGGCTGCCTGGTAGCCATATTGGATCTTCGAATCGGACCAGAAAAGGTATCTTGCACAACTAGACCCCAAGGAGAACCTGTGTACCAAATTTGAGAAAGATCCATGCAGTACTTCCTGAGAATTCACGATAACAAAGTTTCATCGGGAAATCCAAGATGGCTGCCTGGTGGCCATATTGGATTTTGAAATCGGACCAGAAAAGGTATCTTGCACAACTAGACCCCAAGGGGAACCTGTGTACCAAATTTGAGAAAGATTCATGCAGTAGTTCCTGAGAAATCGCGATAACAAAGTTTCATGGGGAAATTCAAGATGGCCGCCTTGTGGCCATATTGGATTTTCGAATCGGACCAAAAAGAGTATCTTGCACAACTAGATCCCAAGGGGAACCTGTGTACCAAATTTGAGAAAGATTCATGAAGTAGTTCCTGAGAAATCGCGGTAACAAAGTTTCATGGGGAAATCCAAGATGGCCGCCTTGTGGCCATATTGGATTTTCGAATCGGACTAAAAAGGTATCTTGCACAACTAGACCCCAAGGGAAACCTGTGTACCAAATTTGAGAAGTATTTCCTGAGAAATCGCGGTAACCAGAATTGTTTACGGACGGACGACGGACCACGGACGAAAAGTGATTTGAACAGCCCACCATCTGGTGATGGTGGGCTAAAAATCGACAGGTTTGTATCGAGGTTATATTACCACAAACAAACAACTTTTTACCTCTCAGTGGGCTCAGGGGTATTGTTGTCACCCTGCCAGTACAGAATGTAATCTGTAGATGTGCCTTTTGTATGTTTCATTGGTCAGGTCCTCATCTGTCTGTCCATCCACTTTTCTGTCCCTCTGTATCATTGTTTAATTTCAACATTATGTATTATGGGCCACCTTGTGGTAAGTTTCTAAGATCTAGTGGTGGTCAAATCATTTACATAATAATTTTCCTGTATTCACTCACTCACTCCATTCATGGAATGTTGCAAGCGTTCTACCTGATCTTCTTTGAAGTAGCAGGAACGCAACTTGGCTGGGTGGTGCTTAGTTGGTTCGTCGCGATATAGCTGAAATATTGTTGAAAGCGACGTTAAATTCTATTCACTCACTCAATCACTCTACCTGATCTCATAAATCTACATATCACATGCACCAAAACAATTTTTCTGCAGGTACATGTAGTGGACAGGGGAGATAACCTCATAGAGAATTGAGTTGTATAATGTACTGGAAAATGTACATGTAGTGCAAGTTGAAAACCACAATTAAATCTCCACAATCGTTTCTGGTTGTGAATTACCATTTACCAATTACTCTCGGTTGGCTTTAATTATGCTTCAGTTGAAATTTGTGAAATTTCCACATCTTGGGAACACTTATAAATAGTAGTTTGGTATCCATTTGTGTCACTATCAGCAGTGAACCTTGTAGATCTACATTGTACATTTATAGTATACAGAGGCTTTATTTTTGAATGATACACTGAATAAATCCAAGTGTTACGTCTTGCTATATATTCGGAATAAATGTATAGTGAAACTTCAAGATGTATTTGGTGTGCATGAAATGAATCTATCCAGCTTGATAACCTAAGTAATTTGTATAACATGTACAACAACAATAAATTGTATTACATCAACAACAAAATGTGTCCTCGCCCTCGATAAATGATAGCTATTCTATGAAAATGATGCACAATATGAGAACAATACAGCATTCTCTTCATCGGATTCTTTTCAAATTTTGGTATGTATATATCATACCATGATATGGTTCTTGGGCTGGACTGTTAATTTGGTATGTATACACCATGTCACGAGATGGTTCTTGGGCTGGACTGTTAATTCGGTATGTATACACCATGTCACGAGATGGTTATTGGGCTGAATTGTTGAGGGGTTCAGGGGTTATAGCACCTTTTCACCATGTCACGAGATGGTTCTTGGGCTGAATTGTTAAGGGGCTCAGGGGTTATAGCACCTCTGGTGCCTTATGGAAATTTTGGCCTGAGTTGAAGGTAGACAATCTTATGCCAGGATGATACTCACAATGAAATGAGAAGAGGGACAAAGAGATACGCTTGAAGAGTCAAGTTGAGGAGTTAAAATCATATACAACAGTAAACTCTAATCATTCAATCATATACAACAGTAAACTCTAATCATTCAATCATATACAACAGTAAACTCTAATCATTCAATCATATACAACAGTAAACTCTAATCATTCAATCATATACAACAGTAAACTCTAATCATTCAATCATATACAACAGTAAACTCTAATCATTCAATCACCCTATTCAAATCCCCCCAATTTTGTGGACAAAATTCAATTAACAGGTTTGGATTACTTTTGTCAACTTGCTGTTCTAGAAAATTTGATCAACCTATGATTTTATATTGGGAAATTTTACTTTCTTTGATTGAATAATTAGAAAACTGAGAAAAACTAATATTTCCTAGTAATATTGTTGTTATGATGATTGGCCTCTTGATTCACATACGTGTATATATATTGCAATTTCATTAACTCGATTTCGGAGTTTGACATTCAGATATTATTTTCAGGAAGTTGACCTCTTCATTGTGTTCAGCCTCTGTATATTCGTTCTGATAGAGTTATTTCCCTTGTAGGTCTACAGTGTTGATTGGAGCCAAACTCGCAATGAACAATTTGTCCTAAGTGGCTCATGGGATAAAACCATCAAACTGGTATGATCATATTTTGTTTGCACATAACTCTCTATGCAGTTCAGCGGGTGGTTGGGTGGGTTCAGGTTCCTGTTGCTTCAATGCATTTTGCTGAGAAGCAACAGGAACTTGATAATGTGATGTCTAGCACTCTAATATCACTTGTCTTTATTGCACCATGTAAGTGTCCTGCCTGTGTCGTGTGCGCTGTCCTTGGTGCCTTGTAGGGTGGATGGAGGGTGTCTGGTTCCATGCTGCTTCAAAGATTTCGTCTTTGAAGTGGCATGAACACAACTGGGCTGGGTGGTGCTTAGTTGGTTCATCGAGATATAGCTGAAATATTGTTGAAAGTGACGTTAAATTCTATTCACTCACTCTATGCAGTTCATTAATCTTGCCTCACATCAGTTCAGTGAATCAATCTATTTAAATTCTACTCAGAATGGAATACATATTCCCTATTTCTATTATGTTATTGAATGTTGAGTACATCAGAATTTTTCATGGAAGTAACAAAACATTGTTTCCTTGTTCGTGATTGCTTTGTACAACTACTGTAATATATAATATCTAAACTGTTTGAAGACATAAAATATTGAATTATTGTTTTTGTGACCTCACTGATAGTGGGACATCCACAGGGAGAGATCTTTGGAGACGTTTGTTGGACATGATGGTATTGTTTATTCTGTGATCTGGTCACCTCATATCCCAGGATGCTTTGCTTCAGTTTCAGGTTTGTTAAATGAGGATGTAAAAAAATTATTGCAATCAACCTGTATAATTTATTTTGGCTTTTTTTCTGGTACAAATTACTTACAGAATTTCTAATGTTTCGTGTTTCACTGGATGATCCAAAGTATAAATTGCAAAGGTTTCTGAAAACAGCCCACAAACTGTTTCTTGTGTTAATTTCTGTGTGTTTTAACATATAGCAACATATAGGGAAATGGAAGTAAAAACGCATTTCAAAATGTGCAGAAATCTCTCTTTTGTGATCTGGATAAAAATTCGACATCTGATAGTGACACTGATTATCTCCCCTGAATTAGTATGTCAGTTGTGCTTTAGGCCATTCCAATTTTATCCCTTGCATTTAAGGCCTGCTGACCTGGTATTTTGACATATGCTTAAAAATAAAATTTGGGCTTTTTTTATTTCCGGCAACTTGCACTATCAGCAATTGTTCATTGATATGCATGTAAAAGAAAAAAATCCTTTGCTCAGGTCAACAAACCTCTCCATGATCTGGTTTTTAGCGATATTGATTACTACAAACTGTTGATGTCAGACAAACTCAGTGAAACCCTCACAGGAAAGGAGAGCTCATAGTCTATTATAACCTCCATTTGTGGAGAATGTCCGTTGAGCAAATATCAGAATCCTAATCATAAATGGAACACCCTAAATTAAAAAGAGCAAGTTTAAAGGTGAAATGCAAAGGTTTTTAGATTCTCCTTTTCACATTTTATATAGGTTGAATAATGATAGAAATACCGGTCTATCTACTTCACTTGGTTTAATTTGAATTATCTTGTCTGCTAGAATCTTTTTAAAAGTTGGTACCCCTAGCACAGCTGAATTCAGATTTGCAAAACGTCATCGCTTATCTTTCCTTGATTGTGACGTCACGTCAGACCAGCCGCCCGGAGACTGAACGTTACAAGTATTGACGCCTGGCAAGATGGTCTGATGTGACGTCACAATCGAACGTCAAACAAGGGCAGATAAGCGATGCGGATTTCATTTCTGAAATCGGCCGGGCTTGAGATGCTAACTTTGAATCACTTTTCAAAAGCTACCAGGAGAAAAAATACTTCAAATAAAAGCAAACAGAGTATTTGAGCTGATATTTCCATCATTAACTAGCCCGCGAAGAATATAAATAGGGAAATATGAAAACCTTTGCAGTTCACCTTTAAGTAAATGCATTTCAAGTTTTATATCTTGATCTACATTTAACATCTGTTGTACATGTAGGCATGTATTAGTCAGGATTGTAGTTATATGGATAGACTTCACGTCTTTTGTACATTGTAGATAGTGGAGGAGGCATAGATTATTCAAGGGACATAACTAGTGAAGGTACAAGTTGCTGATCTGTCTTGACAAGTTTTCTCCAAGGGGAGATAATCACCTGCATACTGGCAGATTTATGAGCCGCAGCTCTGGGTTAGGTTATTCTTGATACTTCTATCAGAATTTTAATTCACTGAATTGTTGATTTATTGATGTACATCATTTTTTTAAAACAGGTGATCAATCACTGCGGGTGTGGGATGTACGGAAGCCCCAGCTTGCCCAGACGATTATTCCTGCCCACAATTCAGAAATACTGACCTGTGATTGGACAAAGTATGATCAGGTAGATATCATACAGCAACAAGTTTGTACAGACCCTTTATTAACACAGATCATAGAAACACTTGCTATAAATATTTCTTCATTTCAGCTTTCTGTGTATGTAGTTGACTCATGTGCATATACTTTACTCCTCTGTGCACATACTTTACTCCTCTGTGCACATACTTTACTCCTCTGTGCATATACTTAACTCCTCTGTGCATATACTTTACTCCTCTGTGCACATACTTAACTCCTCTGCATATACTTTACTCCTCTGTGCACATACTTTACTCCTCTGTGCTTATACTTTACTCCTCTGTACCTTACTCCTCTGTGCACATACTTTACTCCTCTGTGCATATACTTTACTCCTCTGTGCATATACTTTACCCCTCTGTGCACATACTTTACCCCTCTGTTCATATACTTTACTCCTCTGTGCATATACTTTACTCTTCTGTGCATATACTTTACTCCTCTGTGCATATACTTTACTCCTCTGTGCACATACTCTACTCCTCTGTGCACATACTTTACTCCTGTGCACATAATTTACTCCTCTGTGCACATACTTTATTCCTCTGTGCATATACTTTACTCCTCTGTGCACATACTTTACTCTGTGCATATACTTTACTCTGTGCACATACTTGACACATCAGGGCACATGCTTTACTTGTATGTGCACATACTTGACTCATCGGCCAGGTGTACATACTTGACTCAACTTCTGCAACTGTGAGCAAGCTTGGCTCATACAATTCTATTTATATTTTGAATTTGATCTTTGTTCACTTGATAGAATGTGCTATTCACAGCCGGAGTGGACTGTCTTGTAAGAGGCTGGGATATACGCAGACCTGACCAGCCTCTTTGTGAACTCACGGGACATCAGTTTGCTGTGAGGAGACTGAAGGTGAGCAGCATTTGGAATCTGGATAATAAACATCTTCAATCCATCGTATAATAATATTCTCCATTTCTCGGAGCTGTTTGAGTCCGGTGTAAATTTGAGAATGTGTTGTGTCACTTAAACTGTAGAGCTCTGTGTAAGAGTAGAATGAACTGGTATAATTCATGATTATATTGCATGAACAACTCTACCTAACATACGTACCTCAGCCATGACTGGGGTTCTCTCCATCAGTTCAAAACATTCTCTTTCTTGAATACAACTGTTTGCCAATGTATGCAGACCATGGTTGGTGGTACTGTTGTAAAGGCTTGAATATCGGGTAAAATTTCTTACATATCCAGTTATATATATGTTGTGTTATCCAGTTCAGTTATATATACGAATACAGAAAGAATATTCTATTAAAGTTCGTTTTTCTCCGAATTCTTGGCAGTTTCACGGATCAGGTCCTGTCAGTGGGATTGGTTTGAACAATCTAGCTGATAGCATCTTCCATTAATTGAACTGTATCTTCAAATTAACAGTCATTGAGCAGACAGTGTTACAGCAGGGTGCTTCGCAATGTTTCAAGGCAAGCCAAGGTTATACTCAGAATATACTGGAGGACGATGTCTTTGATTTCAGTGAGGGAATGACATGTAGGTGCCAAAACAAATACAAATACTGACCACTGATTTCACAGGAAATGAAATATGATTTGGAACTCCTACAAATAGCACGACTGGCCTTAGTTATGGCAAACCTGCATTCTGTCATGGTATGGCTGTGACGATTGTACATGCCTTGCATCTTATGGCTCATGGTTGAAAAACACAGTCAGCCCTGTCAGAATGCAAGGCGCCCTCCAGCTTAGGGCAGCATGGTTTACCATACCATGTTTGTCTGGCACAGGAGGTAGATTAAAGTGCCAAACAAATTAGGCTCTCTGACGATCCATTGTGATCACCAGTGTCTGTAGAGCCTAATTTTCAAAATTCGAAATTCAATTTTTTGTTGTAGTTTTGGTTAGGTTTTTGTTAGGGTATGTTTGTTTGGGTCATCGTCGCCATGTGACCAATAAGGTTCGGTGCGAGGTTATACTTTCAACAACCAACCAACCAACCAGAATGCAAGGCCTACACAAGTGTTTGAGGGTGTTGCACAGGCTTGTATTCTGCTTTATTCTCCATCTTGTATTTGGCCTCAATCTGATGTTTCGGTGACTAATACTTCACCATGTTGGTTTCTTACAGACATCTCCCCACACTGGACATATTCTGGCAACATGTTCTTATGACTTCACGGTGAGGTATGTGATCAATTTCAACATTTTTTTCCATCCTATAAGATTGATCAACTATTCGGGCTGTTCCAGAAACAGGTACATGGGGTGGGGGGGAGTATTGTCCAATAGTTCCATCATTTCTCACATTTATTTACACTGAGATATCTATATACTGTAATGCACCAATAGTTTGAGATTGCTCTTAGAACAGAGCCAGAAGAAGTTTAGCTAACTCAGCAGCCAAACAGTGGTCAAACAAACTACAACACAACACCAGATGGTTCAGTTAAAGATTTTTTATATATTACCAACCAGTTGTGCCATTTATATATTTTTATTTTACCAGCCAGAAAATAAAAACAGTTACAAAATGTGGTACTATATGTCACAAACTTCAGGCTTACTACAATACCGTAAAAGAGTGTGGCAGGCAGCCTAAATGATCCTAGATATTCATACACAGTCCGTTATTTTCAGTCATTAAATTCAGTCCGCTTTCTTCCTAGAATTGTTGTACAACTCTGCCCAGTTCCTTAATCCTGTGCCCAGCCCTGTTGTCCACTCCTTGTGAAATCCCTGCATTTCATACTCTACAAAAGATCGATGTCTAAGTCCAATTTCTGTAACTCTAACTGTGGAACAGCACTAGGGGAATTTCTCCCACCAACGTCGACTTCACAGTGAAATCACACAAGTGTCCAACAAGTGACTTTAACTAGCACTTCCGTGCTCCAATAACTAGTAATTCCGCACAAATGCCGTTGCGTTAAAACACTTGTCGTAGTCCAAATGTTCCTCCACCAGTATCATAATCAACCTCAATGAGATGACTATAAGACAATCTCTCTCAATATTACAGAATGTCACTTGTTTATACAGTTCAACTCACAGGCTGGAAAATACACTGATATATCACTGTTAGATCACAAGCTGAATAATTTCCGTCTTGCTGTGCCAACAATCCTTATATATACCCCAGAAAAACTGCCAGAGAATAATGCCATATGTGAGGCAGTAAACGGGTGCCTGGAACATTCCAGGGCTTCCCTGATCACACTAGCACTTACTAGAATATTCTTCACAACAACAGTCATGACAGTATTTTCATGTGTAATCTGGGAACTGTAGCAGTGTAATATTTTGGTTCCATGCCAAAAATTGAATTTACACTCAGTGCAGAATGAGGTCATTGTCAAAGACTAAACAAGATACTGCTGCCAATGCCACACTAAATTAATTTCTATATATACACGCAATAAAATGATGGTGTACAGCTCACTGGTTCTCGTCAGATCACCGAAGTTAAGCAGCGTTGAGCTTGGTCAATACTTGGATGGGTGACTGCGTGCTGTACTGGCTGGGTTGATCAGTGTCCAGGATACTATGAACTGTGGACATGGCACATGTTACAGCACCATCGTGATATGACTGGAAAAATGTTGAAAACAACGATAAAATGAATTTTCTCAAATTAAAGAAGGACAGGAGTACAGCATCATAACAATACTGTATACTAATCAAAGACAAGTTTTTGACTGGGGTAAACAAATTTTATTTTTCAGAATATGGGACATGAACCGACCAGTTCCTGTAGAGACCATAGAACACCATACAGAGTTTGTCTATGGGTTGGACTTCAATATACACGTACCTGGACAGGTCATTCCACAGACTTTTCTCGTTTTTTTTTTAATTCGTTTTTTTTGTTTTTTTTAAAGAACCTAGATTCAGATAAATTAAATCCTTGAATATCATACCCCATTTGCATTTTGCCAGGCCAGTTCAATTATATGTTCATACTTCATACTAGCCTTGATATTTCAGATCACGTTCCGATTATAAATAGACATGATGTCCTTGACCTCCGATCCATTTGCATTTCAGAATGTGTCATGGAAGTGGGTTATTGATTGGCTAACATACATATTAGGTCAACCCAATTGCCTTATTAGGGGCAATGACATAACTACTTGGAGAAGCTCTCCCCCTACACACAATCATTGTGTAGATTCTGAGTGGTTAATCTCTCATTCGTAGATGAAATTTACACCTTGGATTTTGAACACTGAAGGTGGTCTGAATATTAAGGTTATTTTGTTATGTGAATGTAGAATTGTCTTAGTGTAATGAAGAAGACCATACCTCAAACCCACCATGTTAATTTCTCTACAATATTTATCAATTAAAATATTTAAATTACATACAGAGAAATTCAAGGTTCATTTCACTGACCTTTATCAGGGGAGATTACTCATTGCACTGATCTTTGTCAGGGGAGATTACTCATTACACTGACCTTTGTCAGGGGAGATTACTTTGCTGATTACTTCCAGATGAAGGATTGACACACATGATTGAGAACAACATGTGCCGACCATGAACAAAAGTCTTCTTGGATGTTACCAAACATATGGGATTTCATTTTGTTCAGAATTTTCCCGCAGAGTAGATAATCTTCGTCTTTTTGTATTTTGTAGGTTGCTGATTGTTCTTGGGATGAGATAGTAAGAGTGTACACACCCCAGAGTTGTTCCCCTGTATGAGGATAATACATAGAAAATACTGCTTACTGGACATATGAAATAATACCAAATGACATCAATCATTGAGACATTATTGGAGGCAACATACATTTGTATCCAAGATGCCTAATACCTGTTGAAGAACCAACATTGCTCAAACCCACAGATAATTTGAAATTAAAGTTTTAAATAGTTAAAATTGTATTTTTATTATCCAGGTTGAATCTGCTTACATAAAAACATAATTCCTGCCTTCCTGGGAGAAATAACATAAACCCTCAGAATACTCCAGTCCTGCCAGTGGTTTTCTTTGGACTTAAAAACGGAGAACAACACAAGTCGAAAGTCTGAAGATATAGTTTTTACTATATATGCATTTCAAACCAGCTTACAACATTTCAACAAACATCTGCGAACTGCACCGGTTGTAGCAGGAGACAAAGATGGAATAAGTCTAATTTGAAATCTCCGACCATTCACTTTTATATCATCTTGTTGGAATGTGTTTACTAAAGGTGTACGCTTACCCATCAAATTCTCGGTACAGTTGTGACAATGAAATTGGTTAACTGTCTCCAAAATAAATCATGCTCATCAGACTAGGGATTCACCAAGTACAAATCCAGTGCAGTTACACCATATAGACTGAAATAAGTGTTTCTCAAAAATAACTGTTTCTCACAAATCACTATGTACATTGATGTTTTACAATACCTGACTTTTAAGGTCATAGAATGGAATATCAGCAATAGCTTTGTCAAAACAAGCAGCAGTGGAAATTAGAACACATCAAAATACATGCACAATTACTATGATGAAATTGGCATAAGTATGGTGGCTGAAAAGTCAATCTTTACGCAAAAGTATGGTGCCTGAAATGTCGGTACTTTACAAAATGTATTTTTCCTTGACACAAGGCTATTCTATGGATAACAACTTCTTTATTGCTGTGGAGGTGACGTTTCGTTGAAGATACTTCCATCTTTTTCAAAGCTTTGAAAAAGTTGGAAGTATCTGCAACGAAATGTTAGCTTCACAGCAATAAAGAAGTTGTTATCCATAGAATAGCCTTGTTATATATGCCGACTTCTAAATGCCTATCAAAGAAATTATTTTTACTTGCTCAAAATTCTTTTATGTGATAAATTCTGTAGGTCTTTTCTTCACACCAGATTATAAGGTATCAATTCCTATGCCATTGCACAAATATACAATACACAGGCAGTTAATATGTGCTATACTCAGTCCAGGTTTGTCTGTGTACTACATGTAACATGTAGGGATAGCGACAAACTATACATTGTCAGAACATGATAGTTAATATACCATATTAGTACTGCAGCTTGATAACTGAATCAAAACTGAATGTAACTGTACAGGAGGTGTTCTGTGCGGTAACTGTACAGGGGTGTTCTGTGTGGTAACTGTACAGGGGGTGTTCTGTGTGGTAACTATACAGGTGGTGTTCTGTGTGGTAACTGTACAGGGGGTGTTCTGTGTGGTAACTGTGCAGGGGGTGTTCTGTGTGGTAACTGTACAAGGGGTGTTCTGTGTGGTAACTACAGGGGGGTGTTCTGTGTGGTAACTTGCAGGGGGTGTTCTGTGTGATAACTGTACAAGGGGTGTTCTGTGTGGTAACTACAGGGGGGTGCTCTGTGTGGTAACTGTACAGGGGGTGTTCTGTGTGGTAACTGTACAGGGAGTGTTCTGTGTGGTAACTTTACAGTTATCAGCTGGACTGCTACACTGTCATGGTTTGTATGAGTGAGAGGCTGAAATAAATGATAGAATAACACTGCCTCAGTCCGGTACTGCTTTTGATATATCAGTTTTGATTTTATAATCTTGTTTGATAATTTAAATACTCAGTCCCAAATGTAAATGTATTACAAAGCCGTCTCCTTGAGAATCACTGTCTGTGTGATTCATTTCATTGGAATCTTCGATTGAACATGTTAAATGTTATATCATTAAAAGTTTAATAATTCTTAAAGTGAGTGAAATTAATCTGTATATGTACAGATATTTATTCACAGCAGTATACTATTTATTTTGCATATTGTCTTATTGATTTATCTATAATTCTCTGTTAATGCGAATAAATATATTGTTATACGAAAGGAGATGAATCTTGACCTTTTTTTCTGAGATTGCTGTGGATGAAATTGATATGCAGAGTTCCCATGAATGCTTGAAAACCTCAAACCTCTCGAATTTTATATTACTAATTCCAGATTTTTTTCTGTCAGTCATTGAAATTTAGCCTTGATTAAAGGAAAAAATCATGGCACCATGATACTTGCACCAGAACCGATTGATTTGTTGAGTGTTTTACTGTGTATGCCAATTAACCAGACTGACTGGAAGAAACTGTTCATTATCTCTGGACTCTCATAGGCTGGAGAAATACCTTTATTTCGTAATGTTGGTTTGAAGTTGTGATTAGCACTATATTACAACGGAAAGTAGTAAGTGGGTCCTTATGTCAACTAGAAAGTAGTGAGTGAAGCACTATAGCAACATATGGTAAATGTGCTACTAGAAATACGGTGTACAGATTGAAGCAATTTGTTCTCATTCTGATCGCTAGATTTCACTGTATTGCTACATTTTTTTTATCTATTAACTTTGATGCTCATGTTTATGTGCTGCTAATTTGTTCTCATTCAGTTGTGCAACACTGTTGTGAATATTTGCTATTGTCCCTTTGTAACTGTTACTGTAGCCAATGATCGTGTCTGATTGTGCAATCCTACTGTCGGGGTTGTCAGAGCCCCATCCACAGGTATTATATCCCAATGTTTAAATGTGTTGGAACTGTCAGGAAAACAGTCCAGATGAGGGATAGTTCAGGAACGTTTACTGAAGAAATATTTGTGATATTTTCAAGTGTCGATGAAGCTGTGATCGACCTCGAGGGCATGAGAGAGATCCTAATTGGAATTGAAGTGTCCAAACCTAACACAAGAAAGCTAACATTTCTGAAATCTTTTTTAAGCCAGATCCCGTTGAAGAATTTCAGAAGTTATTTCAGAACATGGATTCAGAGGCCAAGAAAAGGGCTCTGGAACACTTTAACTGGTTTTCACATGAAACCAGCTACAATAGTTATTAATCAGGATCCTTCTCCTGTACAAGTAAACTCCGCTGCGAGAAATGGTGTTAGTGCTGCATCAGCTGGGTTGCAGCAGTTCATGCTGAATGATGTAGTTGGATACAGAGACCGGAAACTCTAGATTGTTTTCTGGTAAAAAAACCCAACGCCAAATAGTGAGTGACTTAAGAGACCTGGCGTCTTCTTGCACAGCAGGTCTTAGATGATCCGATTATCAGTGACACTGAGAAGAGGTCCTTAATTCAAAGTTTACTCCGTCCTGCCTTAGATGGGGTACAGGCAGTGGCAAGGCCACCAAGCCCCACTGCACAAGGGGTTTTGAAATTACCGGAAAAGTTACATGGTACAGTTGCGGATGGGAGTGAGTTAATGGTGAAGTTCCTTTGCACTTACCAAGAGGCGAGGGGAACTCCCATCTGATTATCTACAACGGTTGTGCTTGCTGATTATAGAAGCTGCAGAATGGAATGGTGTGAACATTACTGACGTTCCTTTACAGCTGTTAAAGCAATTCGTTAGGGGATGCCCAGATGAGACCCTCATTGAGAAACTGGAGTTGGAGAAGGCTCTGGAGGATACCCCAATTTTCAAGATCTGCTGATTAAAATCAGAGAAGAAGAATGTAGAAGAACAGAGAAAGGGTGTTACAATTCATTCCGCTAATGTAGCTGAGGTAGGCTTAATGGAAACAAACTGCAGTACAGCTACAGCAGCGGCTGGATGATCTAAAGAAACAAAACCTCCCAAACCTGATCACCACTCATTCAGAAGTAAGGGACATAAAAGTATGGGCCGGAAATCATTCTGTTACCGCTGTGGTTTGGACGGCCAAATGGCTTACAGCTGTCAAAACCCATCCAACTCAGAAAAGTTAAAAAACCGACTACTGAACAGTACCAAACAAATAAAAAAAAACTGGGTCTGGTGACCGAGGTGAGGCCACTGGAAGCCTGCCCAAATAAGGGCCTCTGATGAAAAAGAAACAATTCAAACTGATTGATTGGGAATGCAAACGAGAAACAAATGGGAAACAGTGTCGTTCCCTTTTAGACACAGGGTCCATGGTGACTACTGTTTCTGAAACATTTTGGAGAAAGAATATGAACACCCTTCCTCTGAAAGACTATAAGGATATTCTACAGATAGAAAATGCTGGTGGACATTAGAATTTCTTGAACTTGAACTGAAGTTGCCTGTTGACCTGCTAGAAGAAGCCATGTGTGTACCTTGTTGTTCCAGAGACTCCCTATACTAGCTCTGCAAGAACAGCTCCAAGATGAGTGTGGAACCAGGTTTCTTTAGCGTCCATTGTCGAGTGCGATCAAAGTCTTACAGTTACAGAAACGGCACATAAGATCGAAAAACACGTACGCAGATGTGAAATTACAGACCACTGTGACGATAGAGTGGTCAGACCTGGGTAGTGGAAGGACATACCCATCTTCGTTTCATTTCCTTTTGGGATCGCAGTCACAGAGGAAGCGAAGGGAATACCAACAGGAATATCCTTCCTCCCTGGAACACGTTCGAGTCCGTATATGCAATACCAGTGCTCAAACTGTTACTTTGCCAGCGGGAATGCGAATCTGTAGTTTGAAACTAGCAGAAATGGAGCAAGTTTTCCTTTGAAGATTCCGATGTAGACCTAACAGGTCTGACGACCCTGTTACTTGAGTGGAAACATGTTTTGCCCTTATCGGACACTGAACTCGGGGAAAACATTGTGAAGCACCGCATTCAATTGGATCATACTACCTCCTTCAAGGATAAACCAAGACGCATTCCACCTGCACTTGACCAAGAAGTGAGGCAACACTTGAACCAGATGCTGGAGTGTGGTGTTATCAGACCACCCAATGGCCCTTGGGCATCTAATTTTGTGCTTTTCAGAAAAACTTTGTTGAGCTAAGGATGTGTATTGTCTTTTGTCGTCTGAATATGAGGACTATCAAGAACTATTATATTTCCAGAGAGAATGAAACGCTGAATTACAAGCGTCTGGTCCGTCATTCATAATTCAGCCGTCGTCCATTAGAGAACATCCGCGTCCATAATCCAAAGACCTTTTCCAGGCTGTGGCTGGTAGTTGCTGGTTCTCGACACTGGACTTGAAAAGTGGCTACTGGCAAGTTGACTGACGAGGAACATAAAGCTCGGACTGCCTACAATGTAGGACTGATTGGATTGTTTGAGTGTAACCAGATGTCATTTGGGTTCACGAGTGCAGCAGCAGGTGATAGGTGACCTACATTTTAAAGAAGTACTGATTTATCTTGACGATATTGTGGTGTGCTCAAAGACTGTAGAGGAACACTTTGAGATACTGAAAAAAGTAACTTGCTGAGGCAGGGCTGAAGCTTAAGCTACCTAAGTGTCATTTCCTGGAGAAGAAACTCAAGTTCTTAGTCATCTAAGTGTCGTTTCCTGGAGAAGAACTCAAGTTCTTGGGACATATAATCTCTGAGGATGGCATGGAATGTGACCCTGAGAAAACCAAAGCATTGAAATAGTGGCCTGTTCCAGTGAATGTAACCGAGGTACAGAAATTCCTAGGTTTTGCTAGTTTCTACAGAAAGTTTGTACAGGACTTCCCTAAAATTGCCAGACCATTGACATCCTTGCTGGTTGGAACTGATGCATGTATGAAGAAATGTGGAAGACGCAAGACACAGTCACCAGAGCACTGGGCCTGGGGTCCTGAGCAACAGTCTGCTTTTGAGGAACTGATTACCTTGTTGACATCTCCTCCAGTGTTGAGCTGTCCAGACTTCATGTGGTCATTCCTTCTCCGAATTGACGTGAGCAAGTTGAGCCTCGGGGCAGTACTTTGCCAAGAACAAAGTTTAGGTCCGCCACTTTTGATTGCCTATGGTAGCCGTGCTCTGAGGAAACCAGAGATTAACTACAGTACTCATGAACTGCAGTTCCTGGGATTGTACTGGTTTGTCACCAAGCGATACCACGACTACTTGTATGATGCCAAGATCATAGTAACAACAGACCACAACCCACTCACCTATGTCAACACGACTACCAAACTGGACGCTACTGAGCATCGGCGGGTGGCGGAGCTGGACATGTACAACTTTGAGATCTTCTACAAACCAGGCCGACACAATTACAACACATTTAAGGGAAGTGGGAAGCGGTGCCGACATACTGACAGAGCCACATGACTTCACAGTATAGTCTTCCGGTTAACCTATTCTAAAGCACATACCAAGAATCTAACGATTCGTGATGTATCTCCGGTACGCTTTTATTGTACCTGCTCATGTAGCAACTTGGATGATATGACCACACGGCCCCTAGCACCGGCATAAGAGGTATTAGATACAAATATGTAAACATATATATATATAAACAGTCCAGATAAGGGATAGTTCAGGGACATTTACTGGACAAATATTTTTGTTATTTTCAAGTGTCGATGAAGCCGTGAGCGACCTCGAGAATATGAGCGAGATCCTAATTGGAATGGAAATAGTTACCGTGTCCAAACCTAACACAGGACAACTAACACTTTCGAAATTTTTACTTAAACCAGATCCTGTTGAAGAATTTCAGAACATGGATTTAGAGACCAAAAGAGAGTCCAGGAACACTTACCTGGATTCACATGAAGCCAAATACACCAGTAATCAGGATCCTTCTTCTCATTACAACGCATATAAGGGAAGTGGGAAGAGGTGCCGACATACTGACTGCGTCACATGACTTCACAGTATAGTCTTCTGGTTAACCTATTCTAAAGCACATACCAAGAATCTGACGATTCGTGATATGTGTTGTCTCAGGTACTCTTTTATTGTACCTGTTCATGTGGCAACTTGGATGACATGACCACACGGCCCTAGCACCGGCATAGGCGGTATTAGATACAAATCTAGAGCTATGATGGAAATACTCTGACAACTCGTATATTGGTAATTGGTGAGCTGTGTCACTGTGACAACTCGTACATTGGGGATTGGTGAGCTGTATCGTCGTCAGATGAAAATGACAGCATTTAACACAAAAGACTAGTCTGTAAGGCCCGATATCGACCCAGCATCAACTTCCTACAATGCCAACATATATCAAAGACCTAAAGGTCTGTACAGGGGGCGGGCCTCATGTATAAGTGACCTCCGCTGTGAGGAATGATAGCATTAGTGCTGCATCAGCTGGATTGCAGCAGTTTCTCTCGAATAATCTTCTCTGTGAGTTCCCTTATTTCCCTACGTAACCTGTCGTTGATTTTATCTTCGTCTTCGGATGACGTGAGCGAGTCATCTTTCTCGGGGGTGATAGACTTCACTGTCGGCCAGGCATTCCGTCTCTGTGACCCATGAAACGCCTGCAATTCCACAGCCGAAAGTACTGCAGCGTCCAGCGTTTCGGGCCTCGTTTGCTAGACTTGAAACCGCGGAGATATCCAATGCCTTCTAATAACTTATCTTTTTCGAGAGTGTTCTGTACGTCATCCTCGGCATCCGGATATAATTACCTGCTCCAGTCCTGGGGAGGGGGGTTCGTTTTTCTCTCGGTATCTTGCATTCAGCTGCCATTTACAGAGATCCGTTTTATTCGGCGGGGCGAATCGCTTCTCCAAGGCGTCTTTCAGTGTGTCATTGTCTGTACTACCCGGCTGAGACCTAAGGCTAGTTAACACATGTTGTGCAGAACCACGTAACGGCATGGTCAGGTATTGACCCCTTTGTTGAAAGTGGGTCAAAGTGGGCCAGATAGTCATTCCATAGTATGTGGGCAAGACCACCCAAAGACTCCATGTGAGGGTGAACGGTCACAGAAAATCAGTTAGGAAAAAGCAATTGCTTACAGGCAAACATTTTCTGGCCCCGAACATGGCTGGGACAACTTTAGTATCCAGATTTTAGACATAGTCTACCCATCTACCAAGGATTCCCCCTTTGGATTTGAGAGGGAATATCCGAGAGCGGGTACTGTTCTGGATGCTGGAGCTTGGGTCAGTATCTCCGTGTGGTTTAAATGATAATGTCAAAAGCTTCTACAATGTTACAAACCGCCAATCAAATATATCCAATATTACCCAGATACTCAAGCCCCACCAACGGAGACCTCGCAGCCATGGTTGGAGAAAGTTTAATGGTACGTTGATTCACGATCATATCACTTTAAATTATTTAGTGTGCTTAACTAACACACCGAACAGTATACATGGCCTGTGTACAGTCCTGTAAGCGTTACCTCTGAGAGTTTTAAATCATATTACCAGATATATACAACGATCTGTGTCAACAGGAAATATTATACCACCCACAATCACTAAAGTTTGTCAAGATATAGCGTATTTCGATTGTATTGTCCAGTGAACATAATCGAAACATTCAAAGACCGGCTTTTCTTGAAACTCAACTGCTTAGATAAAGGACTGGACATTATTAATTTACCTCGAATCCTGAATGATCCAGAGGTGCGCAGTGCTGTACCATACTATTTTAAGTTCACAGAACCTCCTTCCATTTCATATAAGTATACTAAATCTATAGCCACCAAAATATTCAATTACTCTAATGTTGTGAAGGAGTTTGACTGGAATTTATACACATCTTGAACCTATAGTTGTGATTGTGAATCATCGAACTTTATCTATACAGCATGCAAGCATGTTGTGACTGGTGACCTCAACGGTATGGTGAGTGATGAGGACCTAAAAACACTCCTGATGAAGAGACCTAAATACAGAAGGCCGAGAAAAATAAACCTGGAGGCGGACCAGAAGATAGTTCTGGCTGCACTGGAAGAGTATGCTATTTCGCCAAGCGCCTACACTCAAAGTTTCTCAAATTTGGCGATACATATCGCATGCTGATAGCAAACTACGAGCGTAGCGTGCAAGATCTATGGCGCTACGTTTCGTAACTTGTGTCTAATTCCGCTTAACCCGGGGCTAGAGGCCGTATGAACCCATGTACTTCAAGATCCATACGGTGTTCATATGAACAGTCACAATCAAAGCGCGACTGAGATACATCATTCTCTAGATGACGACTTTACATAGATTATTATGGATTAAGAATACTGATCAGCGATACGAATTTTACAATTTTGGAACATCATGATGTCTTGTCGGCATCACTGAAAACTGTTGACCGCTTCTCTCTTGCAGGAAACTAGCCTGTGTTATTTTCATGCAAGACCGGTACCTCTTGAACAAGATCCCCATCAAAATCCGACTGGTATACGGGCGCCTCCGACCTTCGCCTTGATGGCCACTGACGTAGAAAGGCATCCAAGACGCAGTCCTGTATGTCCGAAAAGTGAAACCGAATCCAGCCGTTCAATTGGAACAACTCAAAGCCTTGGAAAGAAAAACCAGCCCAGTACCCTATCCGACGTGTGCAAACCAAAGTGTTCTCTGTGCCTGCTGGAAATATGAGCGCCAACAAAGAAAACCTGTTCATGGGGGAACTACCCAAGCGATTGATCCTGGCCTGTGTGGAAAATACCAGTTTCAGCGGAGCCTACCCAGAGAACCCGTTCGACTCTAAACATTTCGGCATCAATTTTGTGGCCCTGCATACGACACCATCGGACCACTTGGGGCTCACCTAGACCCACCTAGCTTGGTAAAAATGGCCCATGATGTGTCTGTGTCATCTCAACACAGCTGGTATACAAATATATGTGCCCTCCTCCAAAGTCTGGGTCTAACTCACTTGTGTGTTACTGCTGGACAGGTTTCTAAAAATAGAATGGTAGGAATCATGGGCGTCGCTAGAATTTTTCAAAGGGGGGTCGATTATCATAGCACTTTAGGCGAGGGTCCAGGGGCCTAGGCGGCCCCGGAAGCTCCAGGGTCCTAGATCGCCGGAGATGCGTTCTAAGCGTTTTCCCGGAATTAAATCTGAACATAATGTATGCAGATTTAGGGTTATATTATACAGCTCTGAGACATTAGATGGCCTGAGATGCATTCTGAGCGATTTCCAACAATTAAACTAACACGTCATTTGTCAAATATCAGTATTATATTTTATTTTCTTTGTCATGTTGAAAACACAATAATAACGCTTTGGGCCTATATACCTCGTAGGCTAACCCAGTGGCGTCGGAACGTAATTGAAAGTTGGGGACCACTATCACAGCCCAACAGGCGGGGGTCCAGGGGCCGCCTAGGCCCCGGAAGCTCCGGGGTCCTAGATAGCCGGAGATGGGTTCTGAACGTTTTTCCGGAAATAAAACTGATCATACTGCATGCACATTTATGATTCTATTTTCACGATTTTTTTTCTAGCAATTATAAGCATGCATCGATATTGAAAACATCGCACCTCATGCCTTCATCCATTTGACGTTCTAGTTATATTTAAAACATACAAAACGATGACTTATAGTTCTTGGGAGGGAAACCAATATGCCTACAGATACGATTCATTCATACACAGATAAAACAAGGAAATCCTCACAGCCCAACAGGCGAGGGTCCACAGTAGTATACAAAGAGTCTTTCATCCAAATAGCGCCTCACTGCGCATGCGCAGAAAAAAAATGGGGAGGTTTTGAGGCGGCATTGGGGCGGTGTGCGCAGGAGTGTTGTGCGCAGGTATGACATCACTTCCGGTCTGGGTGAATGAGGCGTGACCTTGGGGGCATGTATTTCTCCGCGGTGATGCGGTCTGGCGGTGATGCGGTCTGCCTCCGCGGACCGAAAGTAGTCCCAAAAACCGTGGGTTTTCGTGGAAGTGTTCGGCAATCTGTAGGGACCGCTAGTGGACCGATGGGGTCGAGTGAGGTATCAAAGTGAAGCTTAGGTGAAGGGGCATCTAATGGGCTGGGTGAGGGGTTGACATATCGGCCTTCTGCGCATGCGCGGTGGCCGAAGGGTATGAAAATAGCCTTTTTGGAACTAGGGGAGCCCCTAGTGGACCGATGGGGTCGAGTGAGGTATCAAAGTGAAGCTTATGTGAAGGGGCATCTAATGGGCTGGGTGAGGGGTTGACATATCGGCCTTCTGCGCATGCGCGGTGGCCGAAGGGTATGAAAATAGCCTTTTTGGAACTAGGGGAGCCCCTAGTGGACCGATGGGGTCGAGTGAGGTATCAAAGTGAAGCTTATGTGAAGGGGCATCTAATGGGCTGGGTGAGGGGTTGACATATCGGCCTTCTGCGCATGCGCGGTGGCCGAAGGGTATGAAAATAGCCTTTTTGGAACTAGGGGAGCCCCTAGTGGACCGATGGGGTCGAGTGAGGTATCAAAGTGAAGCATTCATGAAGGGGCATCTAATGGACTGGGTGTGGGGTTGACATATCGGCCTTCTGCGCATGCGCGGTGGCCGAAGGGTATGAAAATAGCCTTTTTGGAACTAGGGGAGCCCCTAGTGGACCGATGGGGTCGAGTGAGGTATCAAAGTGAAGCATTCATGAATGGGCATCTAATGGACTGGGTGTGGGGTTGAAATATCGGCCTTCTGCGCATGCGCGGTGGCCGAAGGGTATGGAAATAGACGGTTTGGGAGCTAGGGGAGCCACTAATGGGCCGATGGAGTTCTATGAGGTATCCATGTGAAGCCTATGTGAAGGGGTATTTTATGGCTGGGTGGGTGCATGTAAAATTTTTCCTGAAAAAAAAAAAACGGAAAACGGACTTTATCGAAAAACCTGGGAAAATGCCTATATGGGGTATGAGGGGTATATAGGTCGCCGGGCTTAACGGGGCTTGTCTATCAATAGAGTTATCTCCCCCTAGTTCCAGGGTGGGTGTATGTAAAAATTTCCTGAAAAAATACGGAATACGGACTTTATCCTAAATTACGGGAAAATGCCTATATGGGGTATGGGAGGTATAGGACCATCCTGGGAAACGTACTTCTATACATTTGCGGTAGGGTTGTGGGGTATCGTTTTACTCGTCTCGTCATTTAGAACATGATAGGAAGTGTCCCCGTGCGAATCGGTGAAATTTTTGAAAAAAGTCACCGAACCCCATATAGTCCCATACTGAGGGTATAGGATCAATGTTTGTCCCCCTGGGAAACGTACTTCTATACATTTGCGGTAGGGTTGTGGGGTCTCGTTTTACTCGTCTCGTCATTTAGAACATGATAGGAAGTGTCGCCGTGCGAATCGGTGAATTTTTGAAAAAAGTCACCGAGCCCCATATAGTCCCATACTGGGGTATAGGTTCAATGTTTATCCCCCTGGGAAACGTACTTCTATACATTTGCGGTAGGGTTGTGGGGTCTCGTTTTACTCGTCTCGTCATTTAGAACACGATAGGAAGTGTTGTGGAGCGAATCGGTGAAATTTTTGAAAAAGTCACCAAGGCCTGGGTAGGCCCATAGGCCTATACTGCATGGCTATGGGTGTATAGGGCCATACGGGGTGGACATGTTGGAGTCTAGGTGAGTCCCTGGTGGTCCAATGGGGTCGAGTGAGGTCTTATTTTGAAGCTCTCGCGCAGCAGCATCCGACTGGGCTAATGGTTCGTCCGTGTTCAATAGTCTGCGCATGCGCATCTGGCCGTAGTATAGAAAACAGGCATTTTGGGTGCTATGTAGGGGTGTGTTTGGGTTAGAGATGGGCTAATCACGGTTCGAATGGGTCGTGTGAGGTGTCAAAGTGAAGCTTGTGTGGGGTAGAGTCAGAATGGTGTGTTTTTGAATGCAAGTCGCGTCAATCTGCGCATGCGCAGTTGGTTGTATTAAGTAAAGTGGCCATTTTGGGGCAGTACATGAAGGTGTTTGGGGTAGAGATGGACCGCTATGGGTCCGAATGGGTCGTGGAGGGTGTCAAAGTGAAGCTTGTGTGGGGTAGAGTCAGAATGGCGTGTTTTTGAATGCAAGTCGCGTCAATCTGCGCAAGCGCAGTTGGTTGTAGTAAGTAAAGTGGCCATTTTCGGGCAGTACATGAAGGTATTTGGGATCGAGATGGGCTATTCCGGTTCGAATGCGTCCTGGAAGGTGTCATCTTGTAGTTCTCGGGTGTACATTCCGATTTGAGGGATGTTCGCGTCATCTGTGACGTCATCGGTGACGTCATCGGTACGAGTAGTAGCGAAAGTGGACATTTTCGGGCAGTACAGGAAGGTATTTGGGGTCGAGATGGGCTATTGACGGTTCGAATGCGTCCTGGAAGGTGTCATCTTGTAGTTCTCGGGGTGTACATTCCGATTTGGGGGATGTTCGCGTCATCTGTGACGTCATCGGTACGAGTAGTAGCGAGAGTGGACATTTTCGGGCAGTACATGAAGGTATTTGGGATCGAGATGGGCTATTCACGGTTCGAATGCGTCTGGAAGGTGTCATCTTGTAGTTCTCGGGGTGTACATTCCGATTTGAGGGATGTCCGCGTCATCTGTGACGTCATTGATGACGTCATCGGTACGAGTAGTAGCGAAAGTGGACATTTTGTGGGTGCGTGATGGTGAGTTTGGTGTAGAGATGCACCATCCTTAGTCCGAATGCGTCGTGTGAGGTGTCATTTTGTAGCTCTCGGGGTGTACATTCCCAATTGGGGCATGTCCGAAGCATCTGTGACGTCATCGATGACGTCATCAGTAGGAGTATTAGCGAAAGTGAGCCTTTTGGGGCAGTGCAGGAAGGTATTTGGTGTAGAGATGGACCATCCGCGTTGCGAATGCGTCGTGTGGGGTATCATGTTGTAGCTTTCGGAGTATAGACCCTGATTTCAGGGATATTTATAGCATCTGTGACGTCATTGG